>PISX010003951.1:0-60540 GCA_004024625.1 Mellivora capensis
AGGAAGATGGTGGCTGCAAAGAAGACGAAAAAGTCGCTGGAGTCGATCAACTCCAGGCTCCAGCTCGTTATGAAAAGTGGAAAATACGTGCTGGGGTACAAGCAGACTCTGAAAATGATCAGACATGGCAAAGCGAAGCTGGTCATCCTCGCCAACAACTGCCCGGCCTTGAGGAAATCTGAAATAGAATACTATGCCATGTTGGCCAAAACTGGTGTTCATCACTACAGTGGCAATAATATTGAATTGGGCACAGCATGTGGGAAATACTACAGAGTATGCACGCTGGCTATCATTGATCCAGGTGATTCTGATATCATTAGAAGCATGCCAGAACAGACTGGTGAAAAGTAAATCACACAGAATTTTTCTTTAATAAAACTGGCCACAGCTTGTTTTAAAAAAAAACAAAAAAACAAAAAAACCCCACAAAAACCAGATCTCTAGACAAGTACCTATTCTATCATGCCACAGTGTCTGTAACAAATATAAAGCTTTTACAGATTTGAGAGAAATTGTCATACTACAGCTTTTAACACATACTTAGTAGACTACATTTGTCAAAACCAAACAACCAAGTTACTTAGCACAATTGTAAAAATGCAGTTATACCCTAAAGTTCCAGCTGCTACCTGAATGGTGAAATCCACAGGTGACTTGTATTGCTCGGAGCTCACAGTCAAATCGCACAGAGCCTGGAGGATATGTTGTGATTTTGCTGGCATCTTTTTCTCCTCGTTCTCCACTTCCATCTGTAAGTGTTATAATTTGTGATTAAGCCATTATTCATCTTCAAAATAAAACTGTCAATCAGTTTACTATGGAAGAACAAGAGAAAAATGTTAAGAGAAATAAGCAAGAAGAATCTGCAGCTGTTAGAAGTGATAGATCAAGAATCTACCTGTAAAGAAGCAATTTTGGAAAGATATACTATATATTTCTGTTTGCAAGTATCACTATATCAATTAAAACAGAGAAAAGATTTGGTTATGGATAAAACCTATTAAGCTAGTCAGTTATGTAATGTAAACGGGTCATTAAATTATATATTTAACAAAATTCTAAATAGTTTACATGGGAAAATTTAGTTTGCATAAAAATAACTGCATGCAAAGTCATTTAACAATTATTTTAAACTCAGTAATAGTGTTAGTACCAGCCACTTAAAAAATAAGTTCCTAGTTGACTTTTAAATGACTTAGATTTCACATATACATCTCAGAAAGGCTACCCTGTCCATCAGTATTCCATCAATTGAACTTTAAAAAGATGTATAAAGACCAAAGAGCTTTATCCAATATATTGTAATCCAATGGCTGGCTCTTATTCATCTTTCCTGTCCCACCCTGCTCCTCAGCCATTCTACTTTATGGTCTTTTTCTAGCCCCCAAACACTACTCTCAACCAAACCTTTCTGTTTCAGTTCTTCTTTCTTCCCCTCTCGAACTTGCTTCAAACATTTCTCTCCACCCCTAGTTTTTACATTTGACTTAAATATTCTGGCATTCTAACCATAAAACAAAAACCACATTCCAGAATCTAAAACTTTAGTCTGGAAAGTGTGAATAAAGGAGACAACTCATTCTTCCTAATCTAAAACTGTATACCAACTAAAATATGATCTCTGTATTATCAAGATTCAAATTCCTTACACATGGAATAAATGTAAATCTGGAAGGAATTTCACAAGGTCAACTAGTTTAAGCCACTTCCTTGTGGTACAGCAACTCTAAATAAGTGTGTATAATATGCAGATACACATGTGGATCTACACACATTTTTAATTACATCTGAATTTTTATTGCCCATTTTAGAATGCTAGACAGAATAACATCAAATCCTTTTATGTTCAATGTTACCCTTTCTTCATTTATATAGTATTTCTAACCTTTAGTAATAATCCAGGTAAGATAAGACTGGCCTAAATTATGAGTTCCCTTTTTATAACTAAATAACATCCTATTATTTAAAAAATCTTTAAACTCTTTATAACAGTAGGACAGTAAAACCTCACTAATTCGGAATAACATAGAATAGGTTGGCCCATATGACTTACTGGAAAGGTCTTTCTTAATCATAAAACATTTAGGTAAAAATTCTGTTCTAATATCTTCAAGCAGTACAGTTTACAGATTAAACTAAGTGCTACAATAAATAAAATGTGGTTACCTACATTATAATTCAAAATAGGCCTATATTACATAAAAATGTACCATAAACATAAAAGTCCTTTAACATACAAGAATTAATTGCTGGACCCAGAGGTTGAAGGCACGTTGAAGGAATCCTTCATTTCTTGAGCCCTTGGTTTGAAAAGCTAGTGATTTTAGACAGGTTTCCCCTTATAAGTATGACCCTGAAAATTCAGAGGAAGAAATTACTTTGAATTTTTTACTCAAAAAAGATCACAAATACTGCATCTGAAGTATAATAAATTCGGAATTAGTGAGAGGTTTTACTATAATAGGATAAAGAATAGGATTCCTCTTTTGCTAAATTATCTAATGTGGGTCTGTCAAACTAAATCTGCAAGAATGAATGGGCTAAAAAGAAAAAAATCACAACATTTTGTTAACTCTATCCAAAATGAAACACAGTCTTAGTTCTGAGACTCTTCATCTTGGAAAGACAGTGGAACAGTTAATACAAACAAGGCCCTATACAAAAAGGAGTAAGTATTGTCTAAAAACTAAATAAGATGACAGATGTATAGAAATTTTACAGCTTGATCTCAATTGGTAAAAATGTCTAATTATTAAAACCAGATCTAATTTAACAGAGAAAACATACTGTGTTCACGTGATTTTGTCAGACTTAGGTAAATTCAATATTACAAGTTTCATTTTACTTTATATAAATGTATTGATGCTTATTTAGAAGTTTTTACCTTTGAATTTAGCATTTTGCCCTCTCCTGTGACTCAGAGATTAATAAATATAGATACATATCCCACAATAGAGGTACAGCATCAGGGAAGGAGACAAAAAAAAAAAAAGAAGCCTAGTAACTTACTGATTAAAATCATAGTGATTAAAAGAGTAATAGTTATTATTTAAAGGTAAAAATAATACCAGGAACATTTTGTTCAAGTTCATCTAAACAAACCCGTATGTAGCTACATTAAATAATCTCTCAATTATTATAAATGGTGAAAAGATAACAAGTAAAAAAAAAAAGATGTTTTTGATCATTAGCAGCAGCAGTGGAAGAATTTTAAAAATATGATTTGTATCTCGTATTTGATGTCAGTTAAAAAATCAAGTATACATCTAACAGTTTAGAAATTTACAGGTTATCAAAGAATAAAAGGGTACCTGATTCGCAGCCAAAAATTTAGTGTCAATTCAAGAATCAGGAAGTGAAATTTAGCAAGATTAATTCTGCTCATTATTCAGTAAAGTGATAATGAGCAGCAACAAAGTTAATCTCAGATTTGCAGGAAAAATAATTAGATCTGAATATTCTTATAATTGGCCATGTAGGTATAAGCATATCTGTGTTTTCCCCCACTATGAGTTTGTCCATATATATGTGATAATGAAACTATAACCCAGCTATAAAGTTTGACAGATATGATTAAAATATTGTGTGTATGTATATGCTACACTATGCATATTTGTGTACACACAGAGAGATAAGAAGATTCAATATCTAAAGGGCTCTAACTTTTAATTTTAATCTTTACCTCAGTCTATACTTTCTTGGGTAATCTTATAGTCATGCATATCATAAAACGTATCACAGAACACAGTGAGTACTTTGAACAAAATGACTAAAAGAAAACAGCAGAGCACTTATCAAATACAGTTAGCTATGCACTTACTTTGTACTACACAATGAATATTTAAATACCACAGTGAAGAAGTGTTTTTGGGCACTGGAGACTAAGTGACTTGAATTGGAATTCTGGCTCTACCATTTGCTACTTGTATGACAATTGGACACTGGACCTTCTTTAAACCTTTGCCTTCTATCTATAATATAGCAATAGTGTACATTACCTCACAAGCTCCTATATAATATATAAAAAGTGCTCAATCAATAATCATTACTGTTGCTTTTTTAAAAATCAGTACAATAATCTGATATCAGTATTGTTACTCTACTTTGCAGTTGGGAAAACTGAGGCTTAGAAGGGTTAAGTAACCAGCCCAAAGTAATAAGTAGTAGGGCAGTTCTGGAGTTTGATCATCTATTTTACAACCATCAAATGGCTGACATCTTCAATCTTTTGTAAAAAGAAATTAATTACATATTTAACAAATCTCAAATTTTGTGCCTTTGGATAATTCTAAAAGAGAAAGCAAAGAATTCCAAGAATATATATGTATATATATACATACATATACACATACATATATATCTTAATTTAATCTTCAAATCAACATAATCAGTTAGGAATTATCATTCTTTTTTTTTTTTAGGAATTATCATTCTTATCTTTAAAAAAAGGAAAACTGAAGCCAAAGAGATTATGAAATTTATAAACAGACATATAGTTCTAAAAAATGACAAATTTAGGACTAAAACTGACGTCTAATTTCAAAGGCTATAATATTTCCATTACACCACCCCATTTCTAAACAGAAATAGGTGTAAAATACACACAGATGTTTATCAGTGAGCCTTCGGGTTTCATATTAGTCACTCCAAGCCAGATTTCAAGACTGTCTCCAGAGCAATTCAGATGTTCCTAACTAGGAGTACTACATCAAAATCTTTTTCTATGTAAGGCACTGAATAGCTGAAACAAATGTTAATCCAGTTATCTGTTTGAAATATGGTCTATGGTTACATTTTTAAAATAACTTACTATATGTTTTATGGATTATATGTTATACTTATTAACTGAGCCTTATATAGTCTAGTTTGCCTCCAGTCAAAATTTGCCTATAACAGGATAGATTCTGTGACTGTCTCTGAATTTTCTCCAATCAGCCAGAAGCTCTCCAACTTTTCAGCTCAGAACCCACTCCTGGTTAACAATAAATCCACATTTCTTACCCTCCACACACCTCCACAAAAAAGTGATAGTCAAGACAATTTTAACTATTACCATCTGACAATCTGTACCACTAGTATAATTAAATGAAAGAACACAGCAGTTAATATAGTAAATTTCTCGTGGAAGACAAACAGGGTAAGAAAAAAAGAAAATCATATGTAGGAAAAATTTATTAAAAGACCGTGATTATATGTAGCAAGAGTTAAAAGCAGAGTGCATGGGAGATGATTAAATGACAGGAACAGTGAATGCAAAGAGAATAGGGAGAGGGAATCTGTGGGTGTACAGGAATTAGTGAGTGGTAAATTAATACTCTTTATATAAAATAAAGCACCATTTGATAAAATATTACTTACTTACACTTTAAATTCATTTTGGTGGTAAAGAGATGAAACTGTTTCACTCTACCAAACCTGATAAAACACATATACATACACACAACTGGCTGTATACTGTAATAGCACAAGTAAGTCCTTCTAAAGAGGTTGCTACAAAAACACAGTATTGTTGTAAAATAAACCAATGGTAGATAAGATGGCAGCAAGGCCAGTTATTATTGAGTAACTGCTACAGCTACTCAATGTAGACACTATGAAAAGTCGGTCTTAAATTTGTAACCCTAGTCTTCATTTAGCATTTCATTTTCAAATTCTGCAAAAATGTATGCTGTTTGGCCATAAGAAACTAGCATGGAGCTGAAAAAATTTTAAACTGCTTCATGAAATGTGGACATTTAACCTCAGGTAAAGTACTAGAAAAATTCCACTTTTCCTTAATTGGGGGAGTAAGAAAAAAAAAGACACCGAGAAAAATCCATCCTAATAGTGGCATAGTATAAAATATGAGATCAGAAATTCTGGCAATAAAATAACTGACACATAGCATACCCCAAATATCATTCCTTAGATTTAAACATTTATGGCATTATTAGAGCACTCAATAAATGAAGCAATCACAACTTTTCCTATAGTTAATCACGTTAGATTTAAAATATCCTCAATTTTTATTTCTGTAGAATGTACCTTAAAAAGTGCTCTACCAGTGCTTTGATTAATAAGAGGGGTTTTGTTTGTTTTGTTTTGTGGTTTTGCTTTGAGTGGCAAACTGATAAACTGAGAGAGGCAAATGTAAATAAAGTTAAATATAATATATTGCATATGAAAGTTTAAAAATAAAATTAGTCTATAACAGTTTTGCAGCAAAGGAAAAATAAGACACAAAACAGGTTAAGTTGTCTATATGGAATGTACGTTTTTAAAACTTTGTATTCTATTTTGTGGGATATATTCTGAGCATTTAAGAAAGCAGCAACTGGAAGTTAATATTTGTCAAAGAGCCCCTGGTACATATAGCAGGATTCAAGGCAGAATTTATATATAAATTTATAAATACTCTGCATTAAATTCTTTCCTGATCTTAGTTGACCCATAGCTGTAGTTTAAAGGAAAATAAGCTTGCTTTAGGGATATGTCTAATTAACCCACAGCTATAAGATCTCAAAGAATTACAAAGAAATAGATTCTTAGTTAACTCACAGACTTGTCTAGACCTCTGAGTTTTCTAGGACTAGAATAGGTCCATATAATAACTCTTTATTTACACCTATCAGCATTTAACCCTCAAATACCAAATAATTTGTGTGTTGTGTATATAAACTTTAATATTAAAACAATGGAAAAGTATAATAGCAATCAACTTATTATCATTTTATACAACGAATTTAATAATTTTGTTAATTCTAAAACATTTTTCTAAAAGCACTATAAAACATCAGATAGCAGTCATTGAAGAGCAAATAATAAAGGATAAAAACAGAAAGCAATAATTATTTTTCCATCTTCCCTCAACTTTATGAAATTTGAAAAGAAAAGGTAAAGAAAGAAACACTGCAAAATGTCTTATTAAAGTTAACAAATAAAAAGGAATGAGACTGACAGCCATTGACAAACAGTACATCTTTCATCATGTTCTTTCTCCTCAGGCTATATAATGAAAGAAGCAAAGTAGAAGAATTAGGTTTGTGCATTTTCCCAGAGACAAAATTCAAATCAGTGGAAGAAACTGGGGAAGTATCCCACCTAATTGATAAGGAAGACCAAATACCTTTGTGCTTGTCCCGTTTATGCTTTAGCTGAGCTGGATGGGATCTGAGTCTGGCTAGAGCCTGTTCTCGATGGTTCATAAAAATAGGACCAGCAAATACAAGGGGGCCTGAGGAGAAACATTTTGTATGTGCATAGAAAAGCTCACAAAATGAAAAACTACAATGAATAAAAAGTAATTCAAACTAAAAGCATGGAAATTTATTCTTTACTGTTTTAGACATTATACTTTTCTTCCAATTTCCCCACATTAATCCCCAACCCCATTCCACACCCAAGTTTTAATATCTGAACTATAGTTGATACAGTAAAATTTCTTTTACCTCATAAAATTATCACATAGGTATGAAGAGTCTCAAGTACATAATCAGAAAGTTCAATTTAAAAAATCATCTTATAGTTTTAATATCATATATATTCAAGATTAGTAAACCAAACATTCATAGACAACAATATCTTTCCTATTAAAATAACAAAACCAACTAATTTTTAAATGATTAAATTTTAACAAGGTCTTCAAACTTTAATATCCACATCATTCTTGCTACAAAACCAAGATAAATATTACTGACTTAACTACATTAACATTCTGCCATACAGGTAGGAAAACAAGACACCAAAAAACAAAACAAAACCAAAAATTACTATGATATGATATGATATATACATATACATATATGGACACACATTGATGTACATGCATATATATATATACACATATAAAATCACTACTTTATAAAGACAGGATTACAGAAGTTATATTTAATTTTCTAAAAAGAATAAATCTAACTTCAAATGTGATTTCTGTAACAACATATACAAAATCAGAAACAAGGTATTGATGCTTAAGAGGGTAATCTAACCCAAGTAACATTTTTGGAATATTAACAATTCTCTGATAAAATCATTTCTTTCTGAAGCTCCACTATGTATATACACACACATATACAAATGTACAATCATATAGATTATAGTTATTTACACTTATATTCAAGAAAAAAATCAATAGCAAAATTAATCTCAATAAAAATTTAATTTGCTTTTCCCTACTATCCTTTAGCTTAAAAAGGGAAAACCGTAAGTTGTATCTTAAAATTTCTGTTCTTTTCTTATAGAATTGAACTATACTTTCCTTAAGTTTGAGCAACATCAAAAATGCCTGCAAATTTCAAAATACTCTGAGGTTACCAGTATTTGAAAAGGAAACTTGACAGTATATAAGCACTGAATATTTTTAACTAAAGCTAGTTTTCATGATTCTCTACACCTCTTCAGCTACAATTAATTTTTCTAACAATGGAACAAAATAAGACTACTATCCTATAATAAAATTTGACAAATGCAAACTCAACAAAGTATCCTTCATTAAATATTAAAAATTGGTAGGAAAAATATATTTTAATTATGTCTTGAGATATAAATAAAAATGCAGGCAACCCCAATTCTATGAAAAACCAAAAATAATATATTCTATGATTACTACAGATAGAAATTTGCTAATTTAAAGTTAACAAAATTAAATATTATTTCCTAGTAATGCATCAGCAATTATTTTCAAGGTAAAATGTCTTATTTCAACATAACATTTTTCAATTAATTTACTAAAGCAAATAATATAAACCAGTCTAAAAGGCATGCGATACTTTTCAACTACCGCAAAGAACTGTAAATATCAAAATGATAGTAATATTAAGTTACATTACCCTTTTCTGATTTCTATGGTCTTCCTGGGATACTGTTTCTTCCCGTAAAAATATTATACCCATAATATTCATAGTTATTTAGCTTCTTACTAACTTCAATCTCTTTAGAGTCTTTTGGTACAAAAATTTATAAGGCCCACAGGCAATCACGCCTAGAAAGTATACATCTGAGCTCAATTTAACTCACCACTTATAATATCAGGCTATGAGGTTCTAAAATATTTGTGTTCCAAGGACTAAAATAATTTTTCTTATAAACATAGTTCAGTCATTCACTTATTCGCCATTTTTTATCTTTAACAGACACCAGGTATCATGTATATTATCACAAAGACACAGATCTCATTACAATTTAGTCCATTAGGGAAGACAGAAATAACAAAACTAAGAATTGCAGTTATGTTGTGATAAATGTTATAAAGGAAATCTGTACACATTCTTAAGGATGAAAAGTGATCTATCAACTTGGGCAAAGAATGAGAAAAAGTCTGCCAAGAGAGAAGGAAGGAAAGAGAGGGCATTCCAGGCAAAAGAAAAAAGATTTATAAAAGCAAGCAGAGGTAAACAATATCGTATAGTCATTAAAAACACACATAACCGAAATGGATGGAGTGCAGGGTTATGAAGCAGAAAGTGGTAGGAAATGAGTTTGCAGATACATATGAAAAACAGATAATTACAATCTTTTTCTACCATGAAACATTACTGTAGAGGTAATGAGACATTCAAAAAATGTTCTCAATTAGTCAACAAGAATATATTAAGTACTGACCAATTTCAGGCACTACCCTTGGTCCTGGGAAATATTGGAAAAACAAGACACCATCTCTGCTTTCAGAAGTTTGCAGTCTAATGTGGGGAGGGGAGGGAGGGTGAGTTTACACACAACTCAGTAAGACATTATGACTGTGTGCTATCAGAAAATTAAGCACACTGAAGGGGCAGCCAGCAAACCTTAAGGATGGGAATGTAGGAAGTTTCAGGTACAAGAACAAAAAATACCACATAAGCTAAGACTTAAAGAGGTAGTAGTACTCCAAAGGTTCACAGATATTAGAAAAAAATGGACATAAGGAACATGAGGCTGTAGAGAAATTTTTTTTAGATCTATTTATTTATTTGAGAGAGCATGAGTACATGAGCAGGGGGAGAGGCAGAAGAGGGACAGGGAAAGGGACTCTCAAGTGGGCTCCTCACAAGAGTGCTAGCCTGATGCAGGGCTCAAGTCCAGGACCCTGAGATCATGACCTGGGTAGAAATCAAAAAGTCGGATGCTTAATCGACTGAGTCACGCAGACGCCCCAAGAAATCTTTATGTAGGATTTTTATGCAGAAAATGCTTTTGTGCTATTTAAATCAGCAATGAAATAACACTTTATCATGTTTTTTTTTTTTAATTAAGAGGAATAATGCATTTGATGCTAGAAGAAAGCACCACTTTTCAGATATTAGTCTTGAGAAGATGAACTCCTGTAACATTTAAAAAACAATTTGAAATATGTGTTAAAATTTAAAACATAAAAACTCTCTGGCCCAGATATTCTATTTCTGGGAAACTCTACTATATAAACAAAAACTCCAATATGGCTATATAAGTTTAAGAATATTTATTGTAAGGGTGCCTGGGTGGCTCAGTGGGTTAAGCCTCTGCCTTCGGCTCAGGTCATGGTCTCAGGGTCCTGGGATGGAGCCCTACATCAGGCTCTCTGCTCAGCAGGGAGTCTGCTTCTCCCTCCCCCTCTGCCTGCCTCTCTGCCTACTTGTGATCTCTCTTTCTCTCTCTGTCAAATAAATAAATAAAATCTTAAAAAAAAAAACCAAGAAAGAATATTTATTGTTAAAAAAAAACACATAAAAACTTGAAAATAACCTAAATGTCCATCAACAAAATAATGGCTGAAAAAACCTGCAGTACAGCCATATTACAAACTATTATATAGCTCTTAAATAGAATGTAGTAGATCCATTATTTACTAATTTAGTGTGTTCATGATGTAAAATGAGAAAAAGATGCTGCAAAGAATTGTATCTATAATACAATGCCACTTTTGTAAATAAACATTTGCCTATACTTTCACACATGGATAGATATCAGCACAGTAGATATATGTGTAGATATACTATAATGGAGTAAATGTATATATGGTATATGGAAGTATACCCATTAGACTAAACTCCATTTGCTTGGAAGAAAGAATGGGAAGGTAAGAAAAAAAAATAAGCAAGATATAAAAATGTATATACTATCACATTAACCAAATATGTAAAACAAAACTGTCAATGATTTAACTGGAAATGTATAAAACTTGGTTAGAAAATAAAGAGAAAATAATAAAAGAAATAAGTTAAAGGATAGATTTATGAAAAACTTTTGACCTAAATTCCTGTATTAATTTAAAATGGCACTGCAATAAAGCACCAACATTTTTTCTAATAGAATATCAAGGGGGAAAAAAAAAACCCAGGACACCAGTATGTATCACAGTATGAAATGATGTAAGATAAATCAACAAAAAAAAAATGCATAGAAAAAAATTGGAACAAAGTACACCAAAATTCTACCAGTGGTTATCTTATTACATTGTATGTAATCCTCATTGTATGTACTGCTCATTAAAGATAAGAAAAGGGAGGTTCAGAGTGGTAAATTCCAGAATCATACATCCCCAGTAAAAGTTAAGAAGCCAGGATCTGAACCAAAGCCTAATTTCAGAACCTACGCTCTGAACGGTCATGCCATATAGCTTTGCTAGCCACAGAACATGATACCCAAGTGAAACTACTGAGAGGAAAAGGGCCTGGGCAGTCAATGTAAAACAGGACTTCGAGGCAAGCCAGGACATAAGCTCACCCCATCTACCTCTCCCAATTATCAAAGTTTGATAACATTCAAGGGAAAACAAAGAAGGAAAAGTAGCCAACATTATTTGAGCTTAAGTGTTCTTTACAAGAGAGCACTGAGAAGGAATACAAAGGTAAGATCATTCATTGATACAATTACCCAGTAGTTCTTCTGATGAGTTAAGAGAGTTCTACTTAAAAATTCCACTGAACAAGCATTTCACCGTTAAAGTTAATATTAAGACTCAGAGCATTTAAATATCAATCAACCCTGTGTAGCCTAAAAAGCTAAAACTTATCACAAATGTAAATGAAATAAAATATGTAAATGAATACACTGGTAACTAAGAATATACATTTAAGAAAAAAAATTATACTAAAAGAATAATATAAAAAATTTAAAGACTAAGTTCAAAATTAATAAAAGTACAGTAATAACACTGTTCTTTCATGTTTCAATAGCACATTCCACTCTGTAAGACTGTGTCATAAATAGCAGCAATTAAATTACATCATAGTCCTGAGGCTGAGCAAAGCTTTAATACAAGAACCAGGTCCTAAAATCCTGATCAACTTTGAAATAACACAAACTTAATAAACAGAATGAGACAGATAAATCAAGTTAAATAATTTGATATAATCTAATCTTGGAAGTTCAGAAATTTCAACATAGGTAAAAGCCAATTATTAATGAGTATAATTATTAACTTATCACTAAGCTGTTAGTAACTAAAAAATGCCAAGAGGCTAAGGAAAAAAAAACCAGGTATGTGTGGCAGTTGGAATACTAAAAATTTATTTTACTTTGTTTTGTCTTTCTCATTAAGGCAAAACAAGACAAACAATTCTCTCTAGCTCTTTAGCAGAATGCAGACATTTGGACGCAGGCCCGGTATTCTGCTGTAGAAGATGCATGGAAGCAACTATGAACATCACTGCCTGGGAGCAGCAGTTCTTATGCTTTAGCACCAAGAGAATTACCTAGCCTTGTTCAAACACAGTTTGCTGGGCTCTGCTCCCTGAATTTTTGACTCAGTGGGTCTGAGGTGGAGCCTGAGAACAGGCAACTCTAACAAGTGCTCAGTGACGCTAGTCCCTTTGAGACTGCTTTGAGAACCACCATTCTAACATAATGAAAAGCACAGTACTTGAAAGGCATTCCTCCATCCAATTAAAATAAAAATATTTTTAAAAAAGCAAAGGTAAAGTATAAACATCTTAGAACTAGGCTTTATTTTTTTAAGAAACAATGGCTTAAGTTTTAAAAACATAACTCTTATTTTGTTTATAAAGTAATACATACATTGGAGATTTAGAAAACACACTGTAAAGAACAAAATAAAAGTCACCTCTAAACTCACTTTTCAGGAAAAGTTACTACTAACATTTTGGTATCTACCTTTCTGGTTTTTCCCCTATGCAAGTGTGGATATATCTTTGTGTACATTTTATTTTGTTTTCTTATAAAACTGCTGGTAATGGAGTGCTGGGAAAGAATATAAAGATAATATCATAAAAGTGTCATATCACCATACTGGTTTTCAATTATTTAATATGGTATAAGAATTTCCTAAAGTCATTGAATAAGAGTCTGTAGTCTGACTTTTAAAAATGGGTACACAGTTAAAATTCTTATTTAAAAGTATTTTTACAAAATAAAATGTATAAACAGGGTTCTCTTTGCATTGCATTGTGTTAAATGAAACACATACATACTGTAAAATGTCCTCACTGTATGATTCCATAGTAACCATGGAGGTTGTGCAAAGCAAGGGCATGGTTCTAATATGCACAAATTTCAGTACCATGTTAGGTAATGAATACCATAATTCTGGCCCATAATGAAGATCCTAAGCCATTAAGAAAAGATATTTACTGCATATTTTACTATATACTGTGTTTTAACAAAAATGAAAAAAAAACATGAGGAAGAGCTTAACCAAAAAGTAAAAAAATAAAATTTCTATGCACCAATAATCTAAAGAAGTCTTTTTATATATTGAGGACATAGGATGAAATGGACTTGTCAGAAAATATACACCAAGTGCCTAGAACATAAGTCTGTGTTTATAAGATCAGATACAGTAATAAAATCTCTAAATATTTAAATAATAGAGTTTTTAAAACCTCTGAAAGGCTAGAGTTTATGTTTTTAAGGTCTATGACACATTTTAAAATAAATGGCAAAAGAATATTCTGCAATCACAAAATTTTGTTGAACTAATGCATAATCAATGTTCTTTTACTTCTGATATGCAGAAATATACTACAGCTAGAGAAGAAAAGCTTTTTTACAGAGGGAGAAAAAAACTAATACAACACACAAAGCAAGCAATTACACATCATCATAAGGATTTGCTATACTTTAGTTGCAACATAAGAAATTGCCTTTTTTTGTAGGTCACTGCATATGATTCAACCCAGTATTTCCCAAAAAAGAAAAAAACAGGTAGTAAAAAGATGCACTGATAATTATCCTTTAGCAAATCGTATTATTTGAATAAAAGAAATTGTCACTCAATTACCAAATGTCATAAAGGCATAGAACTTAAATTTTACCCTATTTTCTATAAAACATTTAATATGCAATTTTCCCCATATTTATATAATGTGAATAATGACAGTATCTACATTCTCATTAAAATAAAATCAATTTTAGGGCGCCTGGGTGGCTCAGTGGGTTAAAGCCTCTGCCTTCGGCTCAGGTCATGATCCCAGGGTCCTGGGATAGAGCCCCATATCGGGCTCTCTGCTCAGCAGGGAGCCTGCTTCCCCTTCCTCTCTCTCTGCCTGCCTATTTGTCATCTCTGTCAAATAAATAAATAAAATATTAAAAAAATAAAATAAAAAGAATAAAATAAAATCAATTTTAAAAGTGATAATTTTATGTAAACATAGCCAAGGTAACAGCAAACATTCTTATATCAATTAATCAGATAGTTTATCAGATCCTAGAAAGAACAATCTTCAAGTTCCAAGCATGTTCTACAACTTAAGTTTAATAAAAATAGAATTTACCATACATGCTATATATTTTATGACTTATGCCATTCTACGTTAAAAAAAAGTGCCTAGAAAAAATTTGTAATGGTGGCTAAATGGATAATAGATTTTATTTCATGCACCAAATATCATGTCATTTCTAACAAGCATTTAAAATAAACAGTATCAGTATTTCCCATCAAGATTTTGCCTGGCAGAGGAATAAAATCACAGATCTCTTTAACCATCCATCTTAATCCTACAAAGAAGAGATTCTACTGGGCAACCACAGTTTTAGTAATATTTATATTTATCTCTGCTATTAGATGTATATTAAAATATCTATATTTTACTATCTACTTATAACTACAGTGAAATGTATTTTCAGGCTCAGAAATGTTCATAAACAATGAGAAAAAGAGAAACAATACACCTATCTTTGCAATTAAAACCTGCAAAACTCTCCAACTTACCCTTCTTGTACATAACCAGAATAAGCTTTTTTGGGGGGAAAAAAAGACATATAAAAACATAATTATGTACTGGACTGAAAGAAGAATGCCGGGACCATGCTCAAATGGAAATGATCATAGATGACTAAGAAAATGGAAATTAAAGTACTATATTAAACTTTTGTTGTTTATGGTTAAATAACAACCATGAGTCCAAAATCTGGAAGAAAGCCCAGTTCTTAGAATTCATATATTATTTTTTAAAGTTGCCATTGCTAATAGTTTTTGATGCTTGGCAGATGGCACAATTCTTAATATGCTTGACTTACTCCATAAACACCATAATGAATTAAATCTATGTTAATAGCACAAATGTAAATACCCTGAATATTTTCACATGACTTTCATATGTTACTATAATCTTGATAATTTTAATTGCAATGTCTTACCAAGTCAGCCTATTGTGTAAACTTTCAGTGGTCTCAGTAAGAAAATGGACTAGGGTAAGAAAATGGACTTTCATAAACTTTTCCTCTGTAGCTACATCTTACCTCTTCCTTCCTCTAATCTGTGTCTCCTGATTACACGTTGTCGTTTTTCTTCTTGTCGTAACTGAAGGTGTTCTTCAATGTTAACCCCAGGTACTGGGACAGCTAGATGAATGATAAAAAAAAAAAAAAAACACCAAAAAAAAAAACCACAAAGAAACACAAAAAAAAAATATATAGATAGATACAATAATAGATATGAAAGAACCATATGAAATTCAAGAAAGTAAAATCTAACAAAACACTGATGAAAACACAAATTATTTCTACTCAAAGAATCTTAGCAAAAAGAGAAAAAGAGCCTTATCCTTTAATTACTGACATACTGTCAGTTACCATATAAGCAGTGTTGCATAGGTAACTATTAATTTTTTAGCACATACCAATATAAATTACTGAGCTGAGGACAAGATGCATAGTACAATCCATCACATTACCTAAGAGAAGATCTAAAGGTATCATCTCCTTCACTGCATCAAGAATTCCTCTTTGTCTTGCCTCCTGACCATCCAACTCTCTTGCACAAGCCTTGCAACACCCACACACGGCACAGCCAGATTCTCCGGAACCACAACCACAGATCCTTAAAAAATAAAAATAATTAACTGAAATCCTTCTACTCTTTCTTTAAAACTCTTTTCTATAATGTCTTTTCAGGATTTCTGAAGTTAAGTTGTATGAGTCAGCAATGAAATCACCCCTTCAGATCAGGATGTGCCAATTTTAAAGAATTGACTAGGTATGAATAGATGGAATAACTAAAAACAAGAGTTTATTAAGTTCCTCATAGGTATAACTGGTATATTCCAACAGAAAATACAAATGGATTCTGCCATCCTCAAAACCACTATCAACAAATATTTTAAAAGCTACCACAATTAGTAAAGCACCAGCAGCTTACTATTAAATGGTCTAGGTGGGTTAGTCAGTTACCAAACAAACACTGTTCTCCACCAGCTAACTTAAGGAAGGTGTGTACAGCCATCAGTAAGTGAGCTCAGCTTGCTTGCTTCATATGTTATGTCTCCTTTTCTCTCCCTCCTTTATGTGCCATCATCTCTCATTCTCTCCTTTCACTGTATCCAATTAATTACATGGTCCTTTTCCTCTTCTTTGTCCTGTTCCTATCAGTTGTGAACAAGTGTATGACACTGGATTACAACATAAAGAGAACAAGAACACTCCAGAAGTTGCCTACAGGGTCAGTGAACAACTAACTTTTTAGTCACCTATTACACAGATGTAGACAGAAGTCGCAGCTTTAATGTTATTGCTGGATCGGAATTGAAAACCTTCAGACAGTTTTGCCGAGCCTGTGGTTATCCAGATTTATGGTGGTACCAGAGAAAGGATCCCCCTGGCAGCAGTTTTGAAAGACATAGCTAGGTGCCCTGTGAAACTCCTGGGTTTAAAATGCAAGCACTACTGACAATTTGGATGATCATTAAGTACAGGAGTAAAAACTGATAAACTAATGGGCCTATTACATTATCTACACACAGTTTAAAAGATAATGTGGCATTCTAAATTTATTCTAATTTTATAATACAGCCACAATTCTATAATAATTGAAGTCATTTTTAATAGTGCAGAGTGTCCTGGCATATAGTCTTTCTTATGTTAATTTAATTCATTCAATCATTTTTGCCTCTTCAATAAAGAAATCACTGTAATTGGCTTAGGTACTGTCCATTTAGGTCTACAGGTTTAAGTTATAAATAATTATTGAAAATTGATAGTAGATCTCTGGAGGAAAAGCACATAAAGAATAATAATTTTAGGAAGTATCAGAGAATTTAAAAATCGATTTATGATACTTACCAACTGCTTAAGTTCAGAGAAAATTTATTGTTAAAAAATCACATTCCATTAGACTAAAAGAAAAGGCCTGTTATGTATGATTTATTTTCATACGTTAGGCCAAGTATAAAATTCTTCCCAACATTCTAGTGGAAAACCTGCATTCTGATTCTGCCAAACTCACATACAAAGTCTAAAATAATCATAACATGGGACTCTGAGCAGGAAAAAACAGGTCCAACAAAAGCAAAAGAGGATAAATATAAACAAGTATAATGTAACTTTAGAAGTGACAGTTCCTAGAACACCTAAAATCGTGAACATAAATTTAATTTAAAAGAAAATTATATATCCTTAATTGTTTCATATGATATTTGATAATTCCATCCAGAAAAGATAATGTTCAACAAAAAAGAATAGATATTTGGCATTTATTTTAGAGAGAGATCACAAGTGGGAGGGAGAAGCAGGCTCTGCGCTAAACAGGAAGCCTGATGCAGGGCTCGATCCCAGGATCCTGGGATCATGACCTGAGCCCAAGGCAGATGCTTAACTGACTGAGCCACCCAGGGACCCTATGACTTGTTTTTAAATAATGGTTTAAATGAATCAAATGAGAGAAAAGCAACTTAAGTAAAACTGACACTAAATTAGAAATTATTTTAACAGAAAACAATCATTAGAATTACATGTATATGCCAATATGCCCTCAAGAAACAACAAAGTAGAATATTCCCTGGAATAATTTTGAAAACAAATGTGTTATGCACATTTTCCACTAATATTTTATTTCTTCAGTATTAATCATGTTCTTACCCTCCAGGGACTCTGTCTGGACGCCCACTACTGACACAACTGGCTCCATAACCTGTACAGTCTCCACAGACAGTACACACCATGCACTGTTCCAGCTTCCATTTATGCATGCCTGGAGGGCACATCATGGACTTCTCATCTTTTTCATCTAGTTCTTCTTCCAGGTCTTCATCCATTGCTGTTGCCATATTCTCAACTCCAAACCCTATTTGACAGATCAATTTATAATTTTTATGTAGATTACTCCCATGTCTAAAAAACCTGATAAAACATACACTAATCTAAGTGAATATACAAAGGAATGCTTAAAATATAAGAGCAACAAAAGCAAAATTTAATATGGGAACCACAAATAAGTGCTCTCATTTCCTTTCTGCAAAAAGAGGTAAGGCAGGAATACCTCTAAGCTGTTACTTTCTGCCAATCATACTTTTAACTTTTGTTGATTTTAGTCCCTTATTTCCATCCTCACTGCCAAACTGTCATTCTCCAGACCAGAGTGTCTCCCAACCATGCTCTAAGCCATGAGTCCCACCCCTCTAGAACATCCTCTCGCTACAAGCAATTGGCAAAAATTTATAAAGAAAAATGAAAAACTTGTCACCAAAATTTAGAAATTACATACACAAATGAAACCATAAGTAAATGTAAAAGATAAGCCAGTTAGTCAAAGATATGTATAACACATACAACATATCAAAAATTCCTACAAACCAATAAGAAGGCAAGAAAACCAACAAGTTTGAAAGGATGATCTAACATTCTCCTAATAGTCAAGGAATGCAAATTAAAAGAAAAATGAGGGACCCAGCCTTTCTACTCCTAGTTATATGCTCAAAAGAAAAGCATACAAATTTTCACTCACATTCACTAGAAATGTTCAAAGTAACTCTATTTCTAATAACTGAAACCAGAAACTACCAAATGACGTAATACTTGAAAAGATTCAAAAACTGCAGTATATTCACACAATTGATTACTATACAACAATGAGAAAGAATAATCTATAAATACCTGAAACAATATAAATGAATCTTGGCAAGTTGATTGAAAAGAAACTAGACATAATCATGTGACATAATTTTATATATATACAGTACAAAAATAAGTAAAACTAATTTATGGTGTTAACTAGAGAGGAAGGTAGTAACTAGAGAGGAACATAAAGGGGGCTTCCTGGGGTTCGCTAATATACTATTTCTTGAAGTAGGTGCCAATTACGGAATGTGTTCAGCCTGTGAAAATTTGCCAAGATCTACACTTATGCTATGTGTATTTGGCCACATGTATGTTTTACTTCAATATGACAAATAAAAAATTATAATGAACTATACAACGTCATAATCATCAAACTGACAAAAATCTGAGTATTAATACTATATCCTGGATGATGTGGAAAATCAAAGATACAACCTCTTCTAAGAAAAATCTAGTAAAGCTGAAATCTGTAACACTAGAAATTATACTAGTATAACTAGTATACTAAATTATACTCACACATGTTTGCCAGGATAAAGAAGGTTTTGAAATTATTGATAAGACTGAAAAACTGGAAATAAACTCATCAATCAGCAGGAGAATGGATAAATGGTGCCATGTTAGTGGCATGGTTTTTACATAGCAGTTAACAGGAATCATTTAGATTTATATATACTATCATAGACAAATTTTAAGCACACAAATATGACAAAGGATAAACCCTTCTTCTTGTCAATAGCCTGTCACAGGCAAAGCATATGGTGAGTAAGATGCATCTGTAAAATTCAGCTCTTGGTAAAGGGCCAAGTATTCTTAAGAATCATTTTTAGTTGTCAGGAACTAATTACAGGTAGCCCGTGCTATTAAACAGGAAGATAATATCTCCCAGAAAGGCTGCTGTCAAAAATGGTTAAAATTGAAAATGTGTGGTGTAAAAGGAACTAATAATGAAGAGTTTGAAAAATGCATTTTTCTAGAATAATTTAGGTCACTCAAAATGCTAAATCAAAAAGGTGTTACCATACTTTATATAAAATTTTAAAAAATTGGGGTGCCTGGCTGGCTCAGTCAGAAGAGCATGTGACTGAGAGACTATGGACTCTGAAAAACAACCCGAGGGGTTTTGAAGGGGTGGGGGGTGGGAGGTTAGGGAAGCCTGGTGGTGGGTATTAGGGAGGGCACGTTATTGCATGGAGCACTGGGTATGGTGCAAAAACAATGAATACTGTTATGCTGAAAAGAAATTTAAAAATTAAAAAAAAAAAAAGAAGAGCATGTGACTCTGGATCTTGGGGTCGTGAATTTGAGCCCTATGTTGGGTACAGAGATTACTTAAATAAATAAACTTTAAAAGAAAAAAAAGTAAGTAAAACACTCAAGTTCATTTGCTCAAAAATTAAAAGCCTAAAGTATATTCAATTGTTTCAGTGATATAATGTCAAATAAATAAGAAATTCAGTGGTTTTCCTATTTTATAAGTATGACATTAAAGAGCCACTTGTTTTGAAAAGAGTAAGATTTCTATTCTAAAAAACTTATGAAAAGATGACACAAAATTTTATATCTACATGTCCAACACCTACCTTTCCCCCCTTGGTTCATGGCACCAGTGTCTCGTCCACACTGTCCTTTATTATTCACACCAAATGTCCAAACTTCTCCATTCTTCATTAAAACACAAGTATGAGCTTTCCCCATAGCTACTTGAGTTACAAAATGGCCCTTCAAATCTGTTACCAAACCTATAGGAAAGATACAGATTTGGTAAGAAACAACAATAAAACCTTTCTGAGTCCAGTAAATCATCAGTATTGTGTAAGGACCACCTCAACGCAGAACTTTTTATTTCTGGGATAAAATAACCCACCAAAATGAGAAATAAGTGGCCAAAAGACTGGCAGGGTATCAGTAAATTTATTTTGTAAGTTTATAATGAAGTTCCAAAATCTTAAAACATTTTCATCCAGACTTGGGACAAATTTTTACTGTGGCCATTGGCTCAAGCCTGCTTCTCCTGAATGTTTGCTTTAAATGTCAAAACTCTCAACAATTCTCAGAAGGGTGACTAGTTCTCAAACTTTCCTGGTCCAAGCACAAAGGAGCCTATAAATCATGTACTTTATCTGCTTTGATTTGCCTTAAAAAGGAATGAAGGAGGGCATGTGATGCAACCAGCGCTGGGTATTATATAAGACTGATGAATCACTGAACTCTACCTTTGAAATTAGTAATACTTAATATGTTAATTAAAATTAAAAAAAAAATAAAAAGGATTGAAAACACAATAAAACACTTGCTGGAGTATATTGAAATCACATTGTTTCTGTAGAAACCTGTGAGATGTCCCAAAGTAGCATTTTTCAATCATTTTTAACCTATAGGTGCTTTCTTCCACAATCCAACAGCTAACTCGTTTCGCCAGTTCCTCACTATTCACGTTACTTTCATTCTATTTCCCATAACCAAGTGCCACCCATACAATCTTAATATTTTTGCATCAATTTTAAACATCAAGTAGCAACAAGAGTAAAATTCAAAGACTGTTGAGTATTTCCAATATATACTAAAATAAAGACTTCTCAAAAAAACTAAAGTATTTGTTTTATTTAAATTATAAATAATATAATTCTTGTATTATACTTTGAGAAAATCATTCCACATTATTCTCTTATTTTCTCAGATATTATTTTCCTAAGGTGACCTTCTCTTCCACGTAGATTACTTTGGTCTTTTAGCTTAAAAACTCCCATTTTTAGTACTTAGCATGCTTGAAAAGGATATGTATATTTAGCAATATTATTTATTATTATTAACAATACTAGCTGACATCTCTTAGGCCCTTACATGTGTCAGGCTCTATGCTAAGCATATCATAAGCATTATCTCCTATAATCTTATAACAACCATATGAACCGTATCTTTAGCTCCCTTTGAAGATGGAAAAAAAATGAAAGTAATCTTTGAAAAGTTAAGGAATGTAAGCCAGTTATTAGCCAACTAAAAAGTGGCAGTGCTGGGATCTGTGCCTATATCCATAACCATTAAACCACACCTCTCTAATACGTAAGCTGTAATATGCCCAACTTGTCTCTCAGATCCTCAAAAAGAGAGGGACCATGTCTGCCTTGTCCACCCAGCTGTGACACAAGGTCAGTTCTCAATAAGTATATACTGAATAAATGCACAAGTTTTTTCAGTGCTATCTAACAGGATCTTAGCAAGCAATAGCTACACTGAACATTACTTTTAAACTATACATGAGCCCACTCCCAAATTCTGATTGACAGCTGAGGCCAACTGAGGATCTAAATATTACACTAAGCTAATTCACATCACCTGAGTACTTCAACTTAATCGATAGAACTGTGCAACATATGTCATTTCCCCAGCAGTGAGACAATCACTTAAACTTCCAACCAGAAATTTTATTAATTCTGTTTTCCTTTTCACAAAGAAATTCACAGGCTTTACATATTTACCAAATATAAAATCCTACCAAGTGGGCTGTCACAATCATACTCATTTCTAAGAGCTAGAAAGATAATCTAGTAACCAAATATAACAAGTTTTTGAGAGTAGAGCTTATAAATATAAAAGTCTTCATTTGGATAGTCCTATCCCACACATCCACTCACTACACTTTTGGTTTATCAGTCACTGAGTTGCTTAACAAGTAATTCTTAGGACCTATGTATAAGATACTGTGTTGGGAACCAGGGATACGATAGTAAATAAGACAGAGGGTCCCTCCCTAGCTATCTAATGGGGGACATGGATAATTCATCAATTATAAATCAGTTATGTTGTGAAAATCATTTCCCGAGGGTACACAAAGAGCATGTCACATGAGCATCTGAAAGAGTCTAGGGAAAGCTTTCCAGACAAAGTAATAGCTAAGGCAGAGTTGTACTAGCCACGCTCTGGGATTAGCTCTGCATGAAACTGGTGACACTGTTCCCAGAAACGACAGGAAGGAATCACAAAATACTGTGTTTGGAAAGAAATGTGAAAAATTTAGAGAAAGCATGCTACAACTGTAATTTTCTACACCTGTCTTTCCAATATATAATGTCTAGTATTGGACTTCCTTTGCATAAATGAAATGTGTTTAAGTTGAACTTACTTGAACTATCAGAGTAAATGGCATCTTTCCCAAACATGTACAGTTCTCCATCTTTAGAAATTACAGAACTACTTCCATTATTACAGGCTGTATACACCACAATCTTTCCTTCCATCTTAATTATCTTTTTAGGTTTATAGGGTTTTGATTGCCGTCTGCTCTTAGCTTAAAAAACAACACAAAACAAATAAAATTAAGGCATCTATGCATAAATAAAAACAATGGTTTGTATTAAAAAGCCCAAAATATATGCACTTATGATACACTTTATTTATTTATTTTCACAAAGGCCTGGGCTTCCCAATATGTCAATTAAAATGAGTCAACCTGCAAACTTCATCTGGTTAATTATACTAAGGCTATCACTGTCAGATCCTTTTCTTTGTTACACACTGAAATTTCCAATGAGAATTTTATAATTTCCTACCAAACTTCTGGCTTCTGGGGAGTCCAATCTCTAGACTGGCTATTTACATTATTAAAACTATTCCATTATCATATATATGATTTTCTTTCAAACTCTACCTCACATGTATTCTTATGCTGGCTGGATCCTAGAAAGCAAAATCAGTTCCTTATCCATTCACCACATATTTAAGCAGCTACACCCAGTCACTGAAATTGTGTAAGAAGGAGAAATATATATATATGGAGAAAGAGTAAATAAATTTAAATGTGGATGCTGATGTAAGTAGCCTCTGCTCTCAAAAACTAAACCTCTGAATTGAGCAAAAGATGGGAAATATCAATCTTCTGTTCCTTCAGTCAATCCCAGTTCTTGATGCCTTTCAGAGTAAAAACATTTTACTGTGCTGGGCACAATTCTGGGACTTAAAAATAACCTTCTATTTTTTCATATAACATGATTCATATACATGTATATGGTAACTACACTACCTGGTGCTCAAAGAAAGAACAATGTCCTCCAAATGCTATAAGGAAAACCTGGCAGTGCTGAAGTTTCTCAAATATGGCCATACACTTTATATGAGGATTTTTTTTCCAGGTAACTTTTATTTACACATGATTTTTACATTAGATGTTGACTTCAAACCTAATCCTCATAAGATACTACTCCACTGTTCTAAAACATATAAAGTATATGAGAAGATACAAAAAGAGAAAAATGACACTTTGAGAAAAATTGAACAAAAGTATAGGAAAGATCAGAGACAAAATTGTTTGTTTTCACTGCTTAGGAATGATTTCATTACAGAAAAATTATAAAAAGAATAGTGATACGTACGAATACTATTACACAGGTTACATGAGGTTTACTGCATTCTGAAATATATATTCCTTATAAAATTTTGGGTTTCCTAAAATAATATATTGTAATAAATAAGCTTTTTAAAATAACACTAATGAACAAAACAGATGGACAGCAGTGTATCCATAAAGCACCATTAGTTTTTTTAAATTAAAGATAAACTCTAGATCGAAATCAGCACTTATAGTTCTTTAATAAATACACCACCACCACATAATTAGTTGATTATGCCCCAATGTAAAATCCTCTATTAATTTGGTGAGGTTAGTGCTATTGAAATTGATATACCTCATGTTAATAAATTCCACAATATTTTTACTGAATGTCTAGTTGATCAGTCAACTTACTTGATTCTCCATCTTCTCCTTTACTAGCAGATCCTGTAAAGAATATGCTTCCATCTTCTGCAACTAAAAGGGCATGAGAGCCATCGTGTCCAACTGAAAAGTGTACAATCTTTGGAGATTTTGTAATTGGTAACTCAACCCATTTTCCTGCTGAAGGACCACCTTGCTTGATTCCAAGACTCTGGTACTTGCCAGTATAATATATCTTGTGTATATATATATATATATATAAAGAGAGAGACAGAGAGAATTACAGTGCTTTTTGGAGTAGTGTACCATATTTCACACGAGGAAAAAAAAGCTTCCATATCTTATTGAAAAACAAAAATAACCTGAAACCAAACTGTTTATATACTACTCAACTTCTGTGAGATCAGCAGGAGAGAAATATACATATTTTCCCCGAAGATCCAGTTCTTAATAGCTTTTTCATATCTACTCAGGATGCCTAAAATCTCTCATTGTAAATCTCCTGAATAGATACAAATAAATATACATCACAAACATACTCTAATCTCACAACAATAGGAACCTGATAAAATTCTCAACATTTTTTCCCAATGTAAAAAACCCTACATACAAATATACCATAATTGCCTAGTAATTTTAATTTTCAAAATTCTTTTAATTACCTTACTTTAACCTTACATCTATTAGATAAAAAAACTTCTATCTCTATACATTGACCTCTACAATCTGTGACTTAAACTTGTTCCTACTTCCCCCAACTTGTAGTCTCTATATTTCTGCACATTTACAGAAATTTGCAATAAAGGTACTCATCAAAATGAACTCAAAATATGAATTCATTCCAACTTGAAAAATTAAAGAGCTCCATAATTAAACATTTGTAAAAATGTAACATTTTATAAAGTTTAACACTCTTATAGTCATAATTTTCTTGTTACTATTTCAACATGAATAAAATTTCATATTAAAATAATAACAATTTAAAATCAAAATTTTAAATATTATGTTTAAACATGTGAACTAGGTAAACTAATCAATTGATTATACCAATTGACTATCTCATAAAGCACAGAATGTTCATTTTTGATGCTAAAGAGTAATTTACCTTTCCACTTGCTGTTTTCATTAGTGCAAACTCTCGTCCTGCGCCAAGTATTGCTGATTCCTCATCAAATCCTGTACCTGATAATACAAGACTAATAAATACTACTATACTTTAAACATGAATAATGTAAATCATAATTTTGCACTATTTTGAGTGATTAAAAAGTCAACTCAATACCATTAAAAAACAAGATAACAATACTTGCTGAGTCATTATGCTCCACACCTGAAACTAACGTAATGATGTGTCAACTATACTTCAATTAGAAGAAAAAACAAGGGTGACAAAATGTCACATGTCTGACTTAAAAAAAAATTAACTATACACTACACTCCAAGGAAAAATAAAATTACAATAAGCTTTTTAATTTGTTTCAAACTAGTGCCAAGTTAATTTTTCAAACATAAAAAAATTTTAAATCCATGTCAGTAATATTCCTTGAATGAATGGGGAAATAAATGAAGCAATTTTAATTGAGCATTATTAGGTGTCAGGCATTACAGAGTGCATGAACCTTACCCTATATGATCCTTACAACCATACTGGCTGGTTTACAAATGAAGAAATATGAAGCTTGGTGAAATTAGTCCAGACAGGTTCATTTGGACTTGAACAATACCATGCAGATATTTGAATTAAGGTTTATCAGATTCTTTGTTCCATGTTTTTCTACAGAAGAACATTTCATGTAGCTACTTCATGAATTTGAATACATATGTGTTCATATACAGAAAGACCCTTATACATATTTTCAAACTGCAACACTATGAGTAAATAATTACATAGGATATATTTTACAACTATCTAATTACACAAACTACTAATTAGTTTACAGGCCTTTTAAATTTTAAAACTGTAATTTCAATTCAGTACTTTTCTATAAAGAATTACAAAAACACAACATAATTAAATAAAATATGCAAAGTAAACCACTCATGTCAAGTTTATTAAATTTAATGAGATAATAGTAAAAAAAGTGGGTCTTACAAAGAATCCCACAATTTAAAAATGGCACCATTAAACCTGGAACAGCACGGCAAACCAAAATTGAGAGCCTCCTGGGAACTAAGGATCCTTATTACTACTAGGACACTGCAAGAGTACATATACTAAGACAGAAATACTCTGTGGTTGTCTCTATTTCTGTATCTAAATGAAAGATTATTAATCAGTTTATTAAGCCAATTACCATTTTCATAATCTATGAGATCATTCTATGGCTACGTTGAAAATCTGTTCAAATAACAAAGGTTTCAATGAGAGAACTATGTTTATTAATGTAGTAATTTTTTTTTTAAGATTTTATTTATTTGACAGAGAGATCACAAGCAGGCAGAGAGGCAGGCAGAGAGAGAGGGGAAAAAGGCTCCCCGCCAAGCAGAGAGCCCAACATGGGGCTCGATCCCAGGACCCTGAGAGCATGACCTGAGCCGAGGGCAGAGGCTTTACCCACTGAGCCACCCAGGTGCCCCAATGTAGTAATATTTTTAACACAAGTTTTCAAAATTTTAAATAACTGAATAAAGATAGAACATAAAAAGTAATGATGTCCCTAAATGTCATCTATAATTCTTATCAGATTAAGTTTATTTTCATTTGCTCTATTCAAAATGAAAAAGGGAAAATTATTAGTCACTTCCTTAAAATGGTGTTCATAAAGCACACTCTGTTTAAAGGTCTTATTTTCTAGCCACTTATACATATCAATTCATAAGTTGCTTTATAGTAACAGCAAAATAACCACCAAAATACTATTGCTCAAAACACAATATTAATTCTCAAAAGAATAAAGAATCTGAAAATTTAAATATGGGAGAAAGGCTTTTTGTCTATCTTACTTATAATATGCAAGTCCTTTTCCAGGTCAAATAGTGAGATACCACAGGCATGTAAACATTTTCTGGCCAGTTTAAGTTGTAATTCTTGTTGTAGCACAGGTTCAGTGCTTGTGGCAAATATTCTGACAACAAAGCCATCCTATAAGAAAGAAAACATTCAGCGTAATATGTTTATAAATTGGTCTTTCAAGGCTTTCTATTGTCTAATTAAGATCAAATAATTTATGAAAAAGGGATTCCATTTATACCAACTATTCATGATTCAGAGTACTTACATCTCTTGAAGCAGCTATCTGATTAATATATTCTCCATCAGTAAATAAAATATTTTGACCTTCAGTGTGGCAATCTGTACAAAAAGAGGAAAAAGTAATTATATTACAATATTAATAAACAGGTCACAAAATGATTTTACTCCTCTGCTGAAGTCAGAATGAGAGTTCTCCACGCAATAAGGATAAACTTAAACTTAAAGGGATACTGTGCTTTTTAATAAAGAATTACAAATTAGCAGAAACTAAAAAATTCAACTATTATTACTTATTACATTTTATGCTTACACTTATAAATCTTCCATAATCAAGGACCTGAAAGCCCACCTAATTTCAAAATGAATTAGTATTAGGTATAGTCTGATAATAAACATGCACCATGATGAACAAACTACAATGTTGGTTATAATCATTTCAACAAAATCACATGCGATATAGGCAACACTCTACCCTCAGACATACATCACAGTCATTAGTGTCACAGAAAAATACAGATAGACCTAAAAGCTTCTGCATTTGAGGTCTATGGTATCCAACTACAGATATCCCTTGCTTTATTAAACAGAACTGGTTTTACAGTTTCTACTTAGAAGTTTAATACTCATTCCCAGCATTTTTAGCATTTGGCATGCTATACATTTGTGTGTGTGTGTGTGTGTGTGTGTGTGTGTGTGTTTTAAGTAAGCTCAATGTCCAACATGGGGCTTGAACTCAGGACCCCAATATCAACAGTCACATGCTCTACTGACCGAGGCAGCTAGGAGCCCCATAGCATGCTATACATTTTTAAATGGTCATCTGCTTCGTAGAATACACACATCTAAGCTTATGTATTTCCTTTGTCTGAAAGCACTCACATATTTTGGCTGGAATAATGTGTTTTGTCAATACTGTATGAATCTCTGTGGAACAGTGCATATATACTCTGATCAAAATAATGCACAAGTGCCATTGTAACAAGGGATACCAGTATTACAGAAGGACAACTGGGACATGTGTTAGTGATTGCTACTAAATAACATGAAACTACAAGCAAAATCAACATCTAAGTATAAACTGTATCCTTTTGGAAAAACAAATGTTCAGCAAGCAAGTATAAGAGCACACACACTTCCCAAAATAACTACAGACAACTAGGATGAATCTCTCCATTAATTACAATACAAAAAAATATTTCATTTCTATTTGCACCTGAATCAACAAAACATAACATTCTGGTTTTGGAATGCAGTAATGGAGCCCACCCAAATAAGCTGGATTACTCCATATCTTTGCCCAGGAGCTTCATACTAGCATACTTCCTTATTATAAATATGCAAAACACAGGCAGACCCTTACCAAATAGAGAATTCAGTGATCACAAACTGGAAATAGAAACTGGGAGACAAGGCCCACTGGTAGCCCAAGAGACTTGATAATCAAAGAGAGGAGAAATCGAAAGAAAGAGTTCCTAGTCCACTGTACAGAATACAAAGAGGCGCAAGAAAGATGCTTCTCAAGCTCTAAGCAGTAAGATTTTAAACTAAAAAGCAAAGAAGAAAAACTCATTATAATTTCAGATAAATGCAGGGGTGAGGAGTGAAGCGGCGCAAGAAGATTGGCAAAAATTCTCATGATCTGAGGCAATCTGTCACTAGACACAGTAAATGACATAAGGGTACAATATAAAAGATATGCTGACATATGAAGGCTAAAATGACAACAGAAAAAAAGCGTTCTACGATCATCAATGCTAAGTTGAAAATAACTTATGTATAAGTTAGAATCCAAGACTGGTTAGAACATGAAGCTCAAGGAATTACCAGATTATGTCAATTTTAAATATGACATATTCATTATCATCTATGAACCTGACAATTTATTTCTGCTTCTTCTGGATGTGAAAACTACCAAGTTGCTCCTAGGTAGGGGAAAAAAATTGCTATTGAAGAAACTGCAGTCCAGGTCAAAGAAATGGAAAAATGATGATAGGCTTCCTCAGGCTTGAGGGCAGGTCTTCCTGCTGCATGATTTCAAAAAGATCTTCTCCTTATTCTTTCTTTATCCAGCATGTAACGTTATAAGACAGCATCTTCAGGAAAATATCAAGCAACATCTGCCAATTAGGAAGATACACGGCACAGGGCTGTCCTCCCAAAGTTCGGTTCATTCTTCATCTTGGATATGGTATGTATTATGAAACACAGAAAGCCACACTTGTACTATTAAAAGTTGCATTTCATATGTTAAATGATGTAGAATGAATTAAACTGAACAAACACATTAGCAAGTTATTATTACATTGGAATAAATAAAACAGCTATAGGTAGGCCATTTTCTTTTTCTTTTTTTTTTAATATATTTTTTTAAATTTCTTTTCAGCGTAACAGAATTCATAGTTTTACACCACACCCAGTGCTCCATGCAATGCGTGCCCTCCATAATACCCACCATCAGGCTCCCCCAACCTCCCACCCCCCGCCCCTTCAAAACCCTCAGGTTATTTTTCAGAGTCCATAGTCTCTCATGGTTCATCTCCCCCCCAATTTCCCTCAACTCCCTTTCTCCTCTCCATCTCCCCATGTCCTCCGTGTTATTTGTTATGGGTAGGCCATTTTCAAATGATCTTCTCAGTCACAGTCTTTTAATTGATCAGTGTATAAAGAAGTAAATTCTTTATATTAATATTCATCTGTTGGGGGGGATAGTATATTTAAGAATTTTTCTTCCAGGATGTTATTCTAAAGTAACATGCACAAAGTATGACAGGGATGCTCATTACAGTGTAATTTATATGGTAAAAAATTGGAAGGAACTTCCATTCTAATACATTAATGAAATATATTTTGTAACACTAAAATGATATTGTGAAAGACTATTTAATGGCCTGGAAATATATTCAGAATATTAAGTGAAAAGGATAGGTTCAAAAGCATTAGGTAGAACATGACCTCTTTTTTACAACACTGTCCATTCACACATAGAAAAAAGACAGGACATTTACCAATATGCTAACAGTGATCATACATGGGAAGTGGGGTTATAATTAGTTTTGATTTTTTTTCCTTTATGATACTTATACAATAAATGTGATTATTTTTAATATAAGTATGTATATATGTATGTGTGTATATACATATATATGCATATATATAGGGATGCATGTAATTATTTTAAAATTATAATTATCATCACCATCAGCAGATACATGGTTTGTCCAGGACTTGTGGTGATTTAAGAGAGAAAAAAACGAAACAAAACAAAACAAAAAAGCCTGTAGGTACATCTGAAAAGACAGTTACTTATAAAATGGCCTTAAAAAGTTATGTTTTTCTAAAGTAGCTTTTTTTGTGAAACACACATGAAATGTAGCATTTACCTAAACACAGTGTCATGTATACTACTTTGGATATATAGATGCATAGCAACATTTGAATAAATATTTGATGAAGTTGTAAGAATATTTTGAAAAATTAACAAGCAGCTTGGGAGCAATTATCTTTCCCAATGTATTCTCCAGAAGTAGTTCTCAATCATTTTCAGATGGTCAAATGCTTAGAAGTAATATTTCTGCTTTCCATGAGATTATTGATAGATACATTAAACATTTAAGATTTTAATATCAGCAAATTCTTTCATTATGCATTAAAGGTATACGCAAATTCAAAGACCTTATAATGGATAATGTATTATGTATTTGCCCAGTGTTCCACAAAATTTAAGATCCACTGCCCCAGAATTTAGACAACGATTTAAGTGATAAATACAGTCATTTAAGTGATAAATACTTATGTGCAACCTCAAAATTAAAGCAAAATGAATTGTATCCAAAGTGCCTTACCAGAATAGTATTAAAAGGTTATAAATGATGGAATTAAAAAAAATTCCTGATCCATTTAAAATGTGTCTGGAAACCCTTTAACATAAAGAGAAAAACCTAAAGTGCAACGTTGTTAAAACAAAAATAAAAATTAATAGAGGGGCCTTCATACCAAGTTACAGGAGAGCCAGAGTCATCCTTTTATTAGGAGCAACAAAGTAACCTCACCCCCCCTAATTTGGCAGCTGAAACTATCTTGATGGGGTGAGGGTAGGGGATCAGGCTGCAGATGGTCAGTGATTTGAAAACAAATATTAAAACACTTTATACTATATTGCTGATGTCTCTTTTCCTCACATGCATTAACTTTATATAGACTATAAAATGTTTTGTATGTCAAGATTTTTTTCAGCCTATTTGTAAGCAAGCACTATTCCTGGCTAATCACTTTTTATATGTCCAAATGGCCTAAAATGTACATCTCTTAAAATCACCTGTGAAGAAAACAAATGACTAGTTGAATAACATACCTGGTAACATTACTGTACCATCTTGTTCCAGTGTTTCAGGGCTTATTCTTATGGCTGTCATGCTGTGGTTATTCACATCTCTATACAATAAATAACCCTGTGTACAACAAAAAATTTTGCTGTGTTATGTGTTAAAATATTTTTTCATTAGCTACTTATCAGAAAAAGTCATACAGGTCTATGTAGTTTTATGAGGTATGGGAATATGTTAATACTGATGTGTAAAACAGATTTAAGATTAAAAATATAAGAACATGGGATTGCTTTAGTGAGAGAAGGAACTGTACACTACTGGGTATCAATTTAACCTATTACATTCTCAGATCCATACATTAGATACCACCCAGGACAGTATAGACATTTTGTTCAAATTATTTTATCACTTGCCTAGTAAGAAGAGAAATGATCACTGTTACTTTAACAACTATTTTAAGGAAAAATAGCTAAGATATTTTGGTTAATATTTAGAAATGAATAGGATAGTGGTTTTAGATGGAATAATATGCCACTGAATATTTTTCTACATCCTTATTTCTTACATAAAATACTATAGTGGCAAATAAAAATCTGATGAGACGTTTTGAACCAGGTTAAGTTTTAAGAAACAATCACTGAGGAACGCCTGGGTGGCTCAGTTGGTTAAGCGGCTGCCTTCGGCTCAGGTCATGATCCCAGCGTCCTGGGATGGAGTCCTGAATCGGGCTCCTTGCTCGGCAGGGAGCCTGCTTCTCCCTCTGCCTCTGCCTCCCACTCTGTCTGCCTGTGCTCTCTCGCTCGCTCTCCCTCTCTCTCTGACAATTAAAAAAAAAAAAAAAGAAAGAAACAATCACTGAGTAATTAATTTGACACTTAAAATTTAATTTCAGAATCTCCCCAATAATACAGAATTATTTTTCATATAACAATAATTTCTTTAATTTCCAAAATGCTTTCAAATATCTTTTATCATCTGATGATGACAATAAGCTGTGAGCTGGGCAATATAGGCATGTAGGGATATCTTTATTCTATATCCTTCCACAAGGGACCTTGGACTTTACCTCTAAGGAAGGGACAGAATGGAAATAAACCCTCTGGCCCTTTGTCCTTCACCTGTTTCTCTCCATGGGAGGTACAGTAAGGTATCGTGACTGCTGACACCCATTTGGCCATGTTAGTCAGGTGATGAGATCACAGCAGTAAGAAAGTAACACAGGCCTCGCTCGTTCCTCTTTGGTGATACTCTGCATGATCCCCCATACAGGTAGCTGTTCACTGGGCACACCATACACTATTTCCCGGGAGGTACTGATTTAGACTTAAAACAAAGGGTCTAGTGGCAAGAACCTCTAATTTGGACTCAGGTCACACAAATACAGTACCAATTCATATTTGCTGATGGTAATTGTGATCTCTGATTTTTATCTAGAGATCCACTTAAATAAGAATTCCAACAGAAGGCTTTTTAAAGCCCATTTTATAGCTAAATAACAGAGGATCCAATAAGTTAACTGAGTTGTCCAAAGTCACACAGCTAGTAAGGATCAGGACCAGGACTAAAAGTAAACCTCTTAGGAATTCTAAGCCAGTGTTCTTTATATTACACTGTGACACTGTTATTAGCCATATTATTAAAAATACACTGTATTTGTTTAAACGGAAGTGACATTATTTTACCGATCAAACAAGTACAAGCCACATGTTCTAAAAGACAGGAAAGAAAAGCTTGGTTTATTGTGGATATTCTCTTACCTGAGCATACCCTAACCAAGACTTTTTTTCTTTTCTGTTTCTGATGCGAGATGTAGAATTATATATATGGCCCTGCAATGAAACAAAAAAGTTAGCCCATCAACAGTTTCATAATTAATAATCAATGAAAAACAACACAAATGCATGACATTTAATACTTATGTTTCTATCATGATTTTCAAAGAAGTATTATTACATCAAAATTAAATAGTACTCTAAAAATGAAGCTGAAAACAAAACACAATTCAGGATAGACATAACTTCTGCTATAATTAAAGACTATAAAGAATCACATTACCCTAACTGTTCCACTGTATCCGGAGCCTATTTTGTATAATCCATCCTTGCATAACAGATAAAGAAAAAATCCATCATTCTGTAGTAGACATTGATCATCTTCATCAACAGATATTTCTTTTAATGGCCACTTATGCATTAAAGCTGCTTTCTTAATGCCATTGCTAAACCAGTCCTGAATTTGAATTTTTCCCACCAACACTGCCTGTACACTTCTCTGTAGGGAATTTAGTATCGTTGGCACCTATTTAAAAGACAAGAAACAAATAAATAGGTATTTTTAAGTACTGCAAACACAAAACAGAAAAAATAAAGATACTCCAGTGATACATCACCATTTATGAGAAAATAAATTGTTCAGAATGATCATGGTTTGGCACATCAGTAAAAACTACTAACTAGAAGTTTACCTATAAGAAGTAAATCTCAAGAGCCCAAGGGAAAAATATCAAATTCAAAGAATATTAACTTGCATTTTTGACTGAAATATGCATCTTTCTCCCAAACACCAATAAGAAGTACTGCCTATGATTTCAAGTTTTGCGGACAGAAACGTACTAGATTAGTAAAAAGTATGAACACTGGGATATAAATAAAATTATGCTGGATTAGAATACACACAAGCCAAAATATCTTTTATAGGATATGCATAATTATTAATACACTTCCTGATAACAAAGCACAGACTTAAGCAGAAGAGAACGGTGTGGTACGGTTTCTACAGATGAAACAAAATTTCCAATGTTTCTCTTCCACTTTGCTTTTCCATTATGAGTAATGCCCATTAACATCAACAATATTCCATGATATGAAAACTCATTTGTGTTAAGTGTGCATTCATTCAGCCTTCATTTATCATTGGATAGCAATATTTATCAAAGACCTGCTAAATATCTGGAACACTAACTGAGTTGTCAACAGTCACCAGCATGGGACCAGCATTCTGCCAGCAGAGGATATTCTGTTCCTCATCTTTTGTCACTCTTTTACCATATCCAACATCACAGCCAGACCCCAGGGGACCACTCAGTCACAGTTCTACAGCTGCACTTTCCAATATGGCAGCCATTAGCCACATGTGACTACTGAGCTTTTGGAAGGTGGATAGTGCTCTAAATACAAAATATGCACTGGATTTTGAAGACTTAGTATAAAAACAAGAACGCAGAATCTTAATATTACATTGATTACATGTTGAACTGATTTTGTGGATGTGTTGAGTGAAATACACCATTAAAATACATAATTAACCACACTTGTTTCATTTTACCTTTTTAATGTGGCTAATAAAAAATTTTAATTACACATGTAGACTACATAATATTTCTATTGGGCAGCACTCTGTAGAGGGAAGAGCTTTCACAGAGATAAGTGACCCACTGTTCACAGATATATTCTCCACCCCTTCCAGTTCTAGGCCTCTGACTCACCCAAAATAATTTATGCTATATGTATAGGGAGTATAAATATATAGATATGATAGGATAACATATACATAATTGAATATTACAAATTCTCTCCCTAGAAGCAACTATATTAAACTTATAGCTGATTACCTAGAATCACTATCCACATTCCTATATAATATGCCAAAGCTTCCACTGTTCATTTTTTTGTTTGAGATACTTTCTCTGTTGGTGTCTATTATGAATGATGATACCCCTCCTCCCATCCCAAATCCTCAAAATTGAGCTATATTATAATTTCTGGTTACATTAGTATTCAAAGGTCACTTATTATGACTCTGTAGTCATGGTTCATGAACCAAACTGTATAACATTACATTTCCCTCTTGTGTAATTTTTTCTTTCTTTTCTTTTTTGTTAAGTCAACAACTGCCCTATTTTTGCGTTTGCTGTTTCCTCTATACCTACCCCTAAGTGTTCCTTTCCCACGCTCCTCTCAATAAGTCACAAACACATCATTTCTACTTTTCCCGCTTGGCAACACCCCTCATGAAACCCTGCTCTGACCTAGACTAAGGAATAGAAGTTAAAATTATTCCATTTTCACAGAACTAGAACAATCCTAAAATTTGTATGGAACCCCAAAAGACTACAAATAGTCAAAGCAATCTTCAAAAAGAAAAGCAAAGCCGGAGGCATCCCAATTCCAGACTTCAAGCTATATTACAAAGCTGTAGTCATGAAAACAGTAGAGTGCTGGCCCAGAACAGACACACTGATCAGTGGAACAGAACAGAAAACGCAGAAATAAACTCACAACTATATGGTCAACTAATCTTTGATGAAGCAAGAAAGAATACCCAATGGAGAAAAGATAGTTTCTTCAACAAATGGTGTTGGGAAAAGTGGACAGCCACATGCAGAAGAATGAAACTAGACCACTTTCTTACACCATACACAAAAATTAATTCAAAGTGGAGGAAAGACCTAAATGTGAGGCAGGAAACCATCAAAATACTAGAGAACAGAGGCAACAACCTCTTTAATATCAGCCATAGCAACTTCTTACTAGACACATCTCTGGAGGCAAGAGGAACAAAAGCAAAAATGAACTACTGGTATTCATCAAGATAAAAGACTTATGCACAGGGAAGGAAACATCAGAATGGGAGAAGATATTTGCAAATGACATGTGATAAAGGGTAAGTATCCAAAATCTATAAAGAACTTACCAAACTCAACACCCAAAAGACAAATAATCTGGTTGTACACTTTTAAGAGTAAGCTACTTAAAAAAATGGTAGGAAGCTTGCTATGAATAGACAGGATTTGACAGATCACCTGATTTGAGCTCACCTCAAAATGATCACACTAAGATTGAGAGTTTCAGTGGAGGGCCCCCTTCCAAATGTCTGCATTTATGGGTCTTTTCTTGCTCTTTCTCCAAAGAAGAATCTAGCAGTCTTTTTCCTAGAAACTATAATAAGTCTTATGGGCACGTTCTGGAAATTCAGTGAGGATTATGAAATTCCATCATCAATAGAAAGACTTTCATTAAATCTCCATTTTCAGCTTAGCTCCTAATTCCACTCTTAGTTGTGGCTGGTTTCCCCTGGTCTCTCTGGCTCAGTTTCTTTAGAGAAGAAACCTATCTCTCTGGGGTATGAGAGAAGGACAGTTGCTTGGCTAGGACAGTTGCTAGGAAGGGCAAAAGAACACCTCTGGGATTCTCTACTTTTTCATTACACAGATTTCCAATCAATTTTTAGCTCTTGACCTCACCACCACTTTCCAGGAACCTACTACTTCTAATTCTAAATCCCATCTGGAGTTTTAGGTGAAAATCAACTTACTTTCTATGGGCATTAGCCTCTTAAGGAACTTAAATTTAAGCTTTTCCCTATTTCTATTTTTAAAAAATATGTCCCACTCTTAAAAGTTTATACTTTTAAAAACATTTATTATAACCTTATTAAAACCTTTATTATAACCTCCCTGGAGACAGGGAGGGGCAGAAATTAACGGGTTTCTTCAACATGACTCCATTTTCTTTCATGCTTTCGAAAAGGGTGCTTAATTCCAAGATAACACAGTACTACAATAAGAAGTCTCAGATTTCCTCCTTTTTTTCTTCTACTAATTTTCTCTCACCAACATTGTGGCAGGACCTAGAGAATTTATTCTGATAAATTAGACTTCCTTAATCTGAGGATTCCATGTCATTACCAATTTTGGAAAACCTTACCAAGGTTATTTCAAAGCTTATTTCAAGTACTGCTCTCCACAAATGCATTACTGCCTTGTGAAACTAAAATTGTATTAATACATTAGGCTTTCTCATTCTCTATTCATGTTTCTTATTTGGTCTTCCATATCTTCTCTCTTTGTCTCTCTGTGCTGCATTCTGAATAATTTCTTCCTCTTTTATATCCAATGGTTAACTCATCCTTTAAATTTCAGATTGTAATTATTTGGGTTTTTTTTTCTGGGAGTTCAGTTTGGTTTTCTGATCCTTCTGTTTCTTTTTATATTTCTACTCCTTAATCATACTTGGCGCTACTTTCTTTTATTAATTTAACTATATTAAATATGTATGTTTTATATTCTATTTCAAATAATTTCAACACATATAGCCTAGGCAGGACTGACTCTGCTATATTTGTTTCTACTAACTCTAAATGATAGTGCCTTTTCTTCCATGTGCTTTTTGTTTGTGAGCTCAGATGTGTTTTGTCCATGGGAAGCCCATGAAGCTTGGAGTTCATTCCTCCAAAAAGGATATTAGTCTCCTTCGGTAAGGTACCTCATGGTACTCTCATCCCTGCCCTACTTTAAACTCTCAGCTTAAGCTTTTTGGAACAAGATAAGTAATATGCATTTGAATCCCCAAAGAATTTGAGATGTTAGAGTTATACACTCTGAGGGAAGACTTTTCTCTCTCCACCCATAGCCTGGCCAAGACAGTTCTGTGAAATGAAGTGGCTGGTGGAATGAGGCCAAATCATGAGGAACCCTGTAAGCCACGTTAAGATAACAGGCTATAGCATGGTATCTGGGCTGGAGACAGGGATGTAGGGATGAGACAGGTCTATAGAGAACCTCAGCTTTTGATTCAGGATTTCTAGTATTGTGCACAGACCAGTGCATATTAAGCATAATACCAGAGTCAGACAGATATACATCCAAGTCTTATCTCTGTTAGCTGAAAGCTCTCAATACTATAACTACACTAAACTACTTTCAGCCTTCAGTATTCCACTTTTACTCATCTCCCTGCCTTAGCCCATGGATACCAAGAACAGGCTCCCCCAACATTCCCAACAGTAACACCTCCTCTCTCTGACTGGCCAATTCAACTCATAATTTAGACTCCACCTCATATCTTCTGAGATGAGTCTATGCACAAAAATAAATCACACAATGCCTAATAAGCTCATGTGTTTCTGGTCACTGTATTTTAAAAATTTGCCATATGTAAATGTTTGTGTTATTTCATTAAAACTTAAGAATTATTTGTGTATTTTAAGCATGTATTTAAAATTTTGCCAAACTTCAAAGCACAGCTGCAGAACAGTTTTGAACATTACTGCATTAGAGGAACTTCAAAATAATTCAGGATCATAAAAAGGGAAAAGAAGATTTCAGGCGGGGCAGAAAGAGGGAAAAGAATAAGACCAGAAATCTAGAGTAAGGAGATTGCTCATGTTTGGCAAGGAGAGTTCAATATTGCTGAATTAAGCCTAAGAGAATGACCCATACTCCCCTTCTGCTATCTTTGGCTGTGAATAACAGGATTGAAGCAGCCCTTCCATCTGTTCTGGAGTTGACCAAGGGGCCAGTAAAGAGCACATAACAGAGACTTAAAACTAACTTCTTACTCAATTTCCAGAACAATCCAAAAGAATTAAATCAAGTCTGCTTTAAGGAGAATTGTATTTCCCACTACTAACAACAATAAAGAGCTTATTCCACAGTCAGATATTAAAAACTTAAAATGTTCTATGTAAAGCTGAAGCAGCTCAGAAACAAATGAATTCATTAAAAAACTACATTTGAGGGGCGCCTGGATGGCTCAGTGGGTTAAACGGCTGCCTTTGGCTCAGGTCATAATTCCAGAGTCCTGGGATCAAGCCCCACATCGGGCTCCCTGCTCAGCGGGGAGCCTGCTTCTCCCTCTCTCTGACGCTCTACCTACCTGTGCTCTCTCTCTGTCAAATACATAAATAAAATCTTAAAAAAACAAAACAAAACAAAAAACTATATTTGATTCTGAACAGCACAGGGGTTAGTTAAAATACTTAAAATTCTGGGCAAGATGGGAGGTGGGGAGGACAGAGAACAAGACAATGCAAGAGAAGAGGTGGCTGGGGTGCCGACACAAAGACCAGTTTAAAGCTTTCAGAGTTTTTGCCAAATTTCATTTTATTACCTTTATATATGCTGTGGATTACTTATATATCATCCTTGGATAGCTCAAATAACTATAATGAGTGAGAAAAAGCAGGGGACTCCTATTGACAATTAAGGTGAAATTCCAACTTGGCATCTTATAACCTTCTAAGCAGCTATAAATGAAATACCTGTATTGTTTGGCAAGCGTGGCTGCCATTGTTGGTGAGGATAGCAGAGATGGCCTGAAGTGTCCTTCCTGTTTCTCCCCAAGAAGCCACCAGACTAAAGAGGCAAGCACAGGAAAGTGCTGTCAGAGACTGGCCTGTGCTGTCATTCATTCCCGTACTTCGAACAGTGATTTCCAAAAGGAGCTGGAAGAGAGACTCTGTGGATAAAATAAAACTCAATTACATTCATTCGACATACAGAACACTTCATGCATCTGTTTATTTACTTATACCTTGCTTCATTATTAAAAAAATATTTAAGGTACCTAGAACACTTACTTTGCATTAGTTCCTTTCTAGTTACCCTTTCCCCACCAAAGTTAGAATATTTACATAAAAAGGACCTTAGAGAGCATTTAGTTTAACCCTTTATTTTTGTAAATAAAAAAATGGAACCTATCCCAGGTCGTTTAAAAGAAACTTGTCTTGAGGCATTCACACATTCAAGAAATATCCTCTTAAGTAACAGACTGCACTTATTTTACCTTTTAGAGTGGGAAGAATATAAGCTTCTTAAAATGTTGATAAGTATCCAGAAAATTACGTATTTGCAAAACAACAGAATACATAAACACATGCTATAATTTGTTTTAATGTAAACCTGCTTTATTGCTAACATAACAACAATTCATATTTGTATTTATAAAGTGAGTATGTAATTCATTTTATACCCTAGAAAAACCTTTTAGTCAATAGGACATATACCATTCCCCTTTAAGAGACAATGAAATTGAGACAGGGAGATAAAGAGATTTTCCCTAAATGATAAAGCCATTTAGTGGTAAAGATGGTAAAGTAACACCTGAACGTTCTATGGTCACAAGAAGTTTCCACACAAAATCCCCTGAACAACTCTGCCCAAAACTGAATCAAAGACTTCCAGGTATTTCTTCTGCAGAAGGGAAGGGGAATTTGAAAATCCGTAGAGAACGAGCACTCAAGACAGAAAGAAAAAGAAAGAAACAGTCAGAAAAAGACTGCAAAATTGAGGAAGATGAAGAAAGGGAGAGGGAAAAAAAGCAAGAGAAAGAATTCGTGTACTGCAACTCTCTGAAAACAAAGGCCATGTGTGGTTTATCATTGACTCACAAAGCTAGCCTTCCTCTGTCTCCCTCATCTCCTGTCTCTCTTCATCCCAGTTACGCCTGTCACTTTTGCTTCCTAAAGCCTTCACTTGGTCCATCTCATGACCATCCTCCCAATCCATCCTCCCAGCCACCTCAGAATCAGAATACTATAAAGTGTTCCTAAATTAGCTCCTACCTTCACTTTGCCCCTTTATAGCCAAAGAGAAGTTTTAAACCAAACATCTGGTTTTTTATTTAAAATCTGTTCACTCCTGTTAGTTGGTTCCTGCTCCTCTCCCTTCTTTCCATTCTCCCTCCCTTTCTTCACTTGCCTGTATATCCTTCTGCCCCTTCATCTTTTAATTACTCAGAAAATATTTATTGAATTCTTTCTGTACATGAGAAACTGTTCTCGGTTGTGGTAGTACTTTGGCAAACGAGACAAAGAATGCCTGTCATCAAAAAAGTTAGATTCAAGTGGAAAAGAACAGTATAAGTGTTATAAGATAAAGAACTTTTTTTAAGCATAAGGAGACAGTGAGTGACTTTCCATTTCTCCTAGAACAAAAGCCACCCCGCTCCTTTAACATGGCCTATGAAGCTCCATATGGTCTAGTCCCTGCCTCCCTCCTCACCTATGGCAAAGCCCTCCTTCCCTTCACTCTCCACATTCTAGCTAGACAATCTTTGTTCAGTCATTCTCCTTCCTATCTCAGAGACTTACTGCATGCTCTCCGTTCTGCCTAGAAACGCAGTTAACTTCTTCCTACTTGTCTTTCAAGTCTCCAATGTCACATCTTCAAGGAAGCAAGTTATAGCCTCCCAGAACTCCCTCTATATCCCCTATACTATTTACCAACATCTGTAATCACACGTGTTCGACTGTCTGATGCTAAGTCCCATAATAACAGCAACAATGTCTGATCACCCCTGAACTATACGCTCTTTGCATAGAACATAGAAGATACTTTTACATTTACGTGAATACTTAAGAACATACATTCCAACCTTAAAATGAACAGAAAAATAGATGTAAGAAGAATGATTTTTTTTTTACCTAGACAATTTCTAAATCAAAAATCCATTTCCTAGGAGAAGAAGCTTGGTGTATAATAATCAAACAAGCTACCCTGACAGTAAGTGATTCATATATACCTATATTTTCATGAATAACATGGAAAAAAACTGAAGTGTATTCATGTGATTACGCTATTAGATCAAAGGAAAAAACAGAGACAGATTTCAATAAAAATTTAGTTTTAAAAAAGTCAAATTACATATTTGAGCTAATTAAACAAAATAAGAAATATAAAGTGATGGTAAATCCCTCAATAGAAAAATAAGTCAAAGCACTGAAGAGACCAGAAGCAAACACTGAAAGGATAAAAGAGAGACCAAAGAAGTACAGCAGCCTCTGCAACTGTTAACAAGAGAAAACAAAACAAAACAGAACAAAAAAACCCCTGGCCAAATAAATATATAAAACAAGATGTTTAACAACAGATAAAAGACAACGGTATGCCAGAAGATCTAGGAAATAGAAATGATTAGCATGTAATTCAAAGTAATAAATAGGATATACAGGTTTTAGTGGATATTTTAAATATTTCAATTATTTGTTAATTGACAAGCCAAAGATCAGCAAAAAATTCTTTAAAAAAAAAAATCAGTTAGGGGCGCCTGGGTGGCTCAGTGGGTTAAAGGCCTCTGCCTTCGGCTCCGGTCATGATCCCAGGGTCCTGGGATCCCGCCGGCATTGGGCTTTCTGCTTGGGCTTTCTGCTTGGCGGGGAGCCTGCTTCCTCCTCTCTCTCTCTCTCTGCCTGCCTCTCAGCCTACTTGTCATCTCTGTCAAATGAATAAATAAAATCCTTAAAAAAAAAAAATCAATTAAATAAATAAAGCTTTAGTAAGATGCTGTGATGCCAAGTAATGCATCACAATAGTAATATGATCACTGGTGTTACCATAACAATAATCAAACAAAGTGCCTGCTTCTCACCATATGACAGCTTTTATTTAGTAGTAGTATTTAATAACACGGGGTGGGGGAGGGTATTGTTTTTTTTTAAATCTTCACCATGTCTCCCTGGCAAGCACTCCGCTCCCCAACTAAACCAAATAAAAAAATTAAACACAAAAACTAATCACCATGTGATTCCCTACCCTCCCCTGAAAAAACTACCACCAAAACAAAACCAGTATGACATGTAATTAGGTTCTCACATGTGGGTCTAATAAATACCAAATAACCAAGTAGAAAAGAAATATCAAACTCTAGTCCAGACCAACAATGTTGTCCCCAGGTGAGCTACACTGGCACACCACCCAGAAATGTATTCTAAATGCAAATTCTTGGGCCCCATGCTGAATCTACTGAATCAGAAACTCCACAGATAGGACCCACATCACTCCGATATGAACTAATACTTGAGATTTAGAAAAATCTAGACTTTAGGCCCATGGTTAGCATCAGAGAAAAGCAATAGCCAATTTCAAACGTATGCCCCCATCTCTATTTCTCTTCCTCAAGAGCTCTCAACTTGCTTACTGGATTATGTGTTGAACCTGTATCAGTAACACGAAAGGCATGCATTTATAAAATCCAAATACATTTTACAAAAAGAAAACATATTTACTTATTGGAAGTTGTCACTAATTCAAAAGCATTATCTACAACAAAAATGGATTTTTGTTTACAATGGATACAAAAGAAATGCCCTCTGTTGGGATGTGCTGTTTTGGGTTGGCAGCATTTGTTTCCTCTCTTCCCACTTTTTTAACTACCCAGAACAACACATAAAGTTAGAGAAAGTCAATGTTCAATATTTTGGTCCAAGGTTTAACGAGAACAAATTAAGTTAATGGCGATTATAAGGCTTGGGATTATTTCTGGGTTCCAAGGATTTATGTTTTGCTTTTTCCCCATCATAACAGTAATCAAGAAATGTCTGTGCATGAACTGTAAGTATTAAACTATAACTCTAGTAGAACAGAGCAAAATACTTTAAAATTTACACCCCTGCTGTTTTAATACCATAATTTAAAAAAAAACAAACACTGCATTACAGGCAGTATATGCTTCATAAAAGAAGCTATTTACATTTAAAGACTTCATTTAATGACCCTGAGCTCTTACCTAGGACCTCAGGTGGCTCTGACTGAAGGCCTTCTGGCTGCTGACCCTGAAGTACGTTAAGCAGGGCCTGGAGACTCCTGAGGCATAGGGATGGGTGAGAAAATCGTGTCTCCTTGATCAGTTCAAAAACTTCACAAAGTCCAACCTCAATGATCTGTTTAAGATGAAAAAAAAAAAAAAATATATATATATATATACACACACACATATGTATCTTGTAATAGGTAAGCTAATAACACTTTACTGGCTGTTGAACCAGTACAGTTTATTTCCATAGCAAATGATTAATGCTTCCATATTTAAAAGGCAAAAACAAAAAGAAATACATTACTCCCCGCAAAAAACAAACAAAAAAAACCCACAACTACCCATGATGTTTAATTTCAAGATTCAGAAAACCATTTAGTTATATGGAAGGCTAAAAAATAATGGCACTATTTTAAAAGCAGTTATAGCATAAGGAAGCCATAAGAAAATAACATGAAAATTGTAGGAGTGCACTAGATACGAGGTTACATTCACTCAGAAAAAATAAACTATTAATTTAAAAGTTCATTTGGCCATACTCAACTACAAATCAGCAATCTTTCATTAAAAATCATGTCAATTGTTACTTATGACCAGAAAAAAAGTCATTTAAAAAGCTTTTCATCTTAGCCCTTCCTATAATGGTATAATCACATTATTATTTATTGATGGTGTCCCCTCTTCTTGTAGGGTTTGTCATAAAAAGAATTAAAAACTGCCTACTTAAAAACTCACTACTATTTTTACTTTAATTATCTTATCACTCCTCATCAGGACCAAGGAAAAATCTGACTCAGTATCCAGCAAAAGATAGAGAAATCTGCAGCTAAAGTCTGAGAGAGAAATGTGACGACCTGGTATTAGGAGATAACTTCAGTGGACTGACGGAACAACAGACAATGAAATCCCATTTTTCAGTCAGTGACAATATTTTGAGAAAGAGGTGTATAAGATCTTTTCAGAAGGTGTTAGATTATTTGGAGAAGTAACAGGAAAGTTAAAACAAGACTAATTAGTAGAAATGCATCAAAGCATTAATTCTGTTGTACATAACAGCATTAGAATATTCTCCAGGCTGAGATTTGTGCATTAATCGCATATTACATAAATATTTCTTAAGCACTTATTTTGGGAAACTCACTACAGGAATATTAAGATACACATTACACTGGTCCCTGTCTTTTAAGAATTTATACTCCAACTGGATAAATGAGCCTTGCACATGACTCTGTTATAGCATTTATTTTATTATAGTGTAGTATTTTATAGTATTTTATTATAGTGTAGCTGACTATTTTTGTTTCCTTTTTCCTAACTAAACTGTGGTCTCCTCATAGACAAGGAGCATGTCTGAACTAGATTAATATTTCTCACAGCTAGCCCAGTGCCTGACACATGACAGGCATATAATAAATATTTGTTTAATTGCTCTCTCAGTTGTGTGCTAAAAACCACTGCAACTCAGAAAAAAATTTTCCAGACAATGGTCAAATCAGTTGCAGGCAAGTCAGTTGCAGTTTTGATTATCATTTGCAAGGTTTCTGAAGAATACAGATATGACTGAGAAATCAAAATAATTAGCAGGACTGTCTTTTTAGAGAAGTTATCTAACATCCTAGCAGACTTAGTTATAGCTAAGATTACAGAAATTGCTTGTATAAAGTTTCAATTGATTAAATGCACTAAGCAGTGAAAATTTCCAGTTGATATAGTTTCTTTTCCTGGAATAGACTAAAAAATAAAAACGCACTGTTCAAGATTTCTATCTGCTTATGTACTTTACAGGAAATGAATCTGAACTCAAAGATCTCCTAAACAAAATGTGGGGCTCTGTCCTCAGGCCAATAGGAGACTACTTTCGGTCTTCCTTTCGGTCTTCAAGAATGCTTATTCTACTGCTACCAATAGTGACTTTTCAAAATCCAAAGGAGAAGGGGTCACAGATACATTCTTAGCTAGGGTTTATTTATACAAAATTACTACAATAACAGAGAAAGTATTGAACCTTACCAGAAGGATTAAGGCTACTTACTGAACAAGTTCCTGAGTTGTCTCTCTGGTAAATTTAGAGTGTAAGAGCAAATGTATGACAATAAGGAACTCAGGTATGCTGCTTAGGAATAGAACACTGTTTTTGGTGAGACGTACCCATAAAATGTTAGTCAAATGATCAGGAATGAGAAATGACCCATCTGTCTAGACTAACCACTGTAGATTCTCTCTACTCATTTGTAACTTACTTCACAAAAAATTTTTTTAGTAAGGGGGAAAACTACTTTGTTCCCAGAATAATGATATGTTTTCAATATATAACAAAGTAAAAATCAACCTCAAGTTTTCCAACATATCTAGCTTTGAATTACTGAGTTTAGAAACAAAAGATGTTGTGAAGTGTTTCCCCTTGAGGTTTGGCTGAAAGTATTTTACCGTATGTTTGAACTTTGAAATTGTACTTTAACATTGAGTCTTTTTTTTTTTTTAATTTATTCATTTAAGAAAGAGTGAGAGCTAGAAAGAAAGCACACACAGAGGGAGAGGGAGAGAGAGAAGCAGACCCCCTCTGAGCAAGAAGCCTGATGCAAGACTCAATCCCAGGACCCCGGGATCATGACCTGAGCTGAAGGCAGACACTTAAATGACTGAGCCAACCAAGTGCCCCTAAGCTTCTATACTTTCAATGATAAACCATAGCTACCCAACACATAGTCTTCCACTTCTCTTCAGAAAATAGTGTTTTGTAAATTTACTGAAATTTTTCTTTACAGTTGCTTTCAAATAAGTAAATCCTGAAGGCTCTCTACTATACTTGAAGGAACACAAACCCAAATAACTATCTGATATAGCCAGTCCAATGTCACTGCTGGGAAAAATAAGATAAAAATATGCTTAGCCAAAGAAAAATGATAGAATGAGTCTTTCAAAAAGGCTTTATTTTTGCTCTCCTCAAAATCATAGTATTTCTAAAAGTGATTTTATTAGTTCACTAACAAGTATGAACATAAAAACTGAGTTACATTTAGATGTAATAATAAATTCCTTGCCATTAGAAATTGTATCTTGTTCTATTAAAAAGTCCTAGAGGGAGAGGGTAGGGGATGGGCAAAATAGATGAAGGGGATTAGGAGGTACAAACTTCCAGTTAAAAAATAAATAAGTCCTGGAGATGAAAAGTACAGCATAGAGAATATAGTCAATAATATTGTAATAATGTTGTGTGGTGACAGATGATGACCACACTTAACATGGTGAGCATTTTGAATTGTACAGAATTGTCTATATGCTCTATACCTGAAACCAGTACAATATTCTATGTCAACTATAAGTTTAAAATTGTTTTTAAAGTCCTAGAATCCATTCCAATACTTCCAGAATACATTTGAAAAAACTGAAGAGGAAAACAAAAGTAGACTTATATATTACCACAAAGGAAAGTATATTGACTTTCAAAATTTTTTATATAAAGCAAATATTTGGTAGTGATGACATTTATAAGTAATAAAGAAAAAAAATCTAGAAGGCAGAGAAAGAAAGGGTGGGGGAAAAGCAGCAGCAGAGGCAGCAGAGGAGGAGGAGGGTAAAAGAGGAGGAAGAATTCCACCTCAGAAGATCTGGGTGTGAAATGTCTAAGTTCCTATCCTCTGACATACAGATGTATCAATGACTACTACCATTTTCTTCCCTTCTCTTCATGCCCAAAAGAAGTGTTCTTACAACTTTTCAAAGCTAACAATTTTTAAGCAATATTCTTGATCCCACTCCCATCCTATCTCTAAAGAATTTCATCTCACCTTCTTCCCCCACACTGTAATAGCTCCCAAATCTCTATTTTTAGCTGGGGCTTTTCTTTGGAACTTCAGCCCTATCTAGTGTACATGGGACACCTCACTCAATACGGCCAGAACTAAATGTCATCATCATTCCAGCAAAGCACTGTTTCTCCTCCAGTTCTCCCTTTTGCAGTAAATGGCACTGCCCCAGAAACTTCAGAAATATGTTTAGATTACACCTTCTCTGTCAGCCTTCATAATCAACCAACTACTAATTCTTGTCATACACTTCCTGTAGGCTGAACATAACCACTACCTCATTCCAACCATCAGTCACCCTTCGTGGACAACAGCAGTAGCTGCCTAACTAGTCCCTCTGCTCTAATCTCTCCATCCTCCAGTGATCTTTCTTACTAGCACCTACGTAAGTTTACTAAAATACAAGTCTGATTAAACTCTCTTGCTTAAATCTTCAATATTTCCAAATCATAAGACAAAATCTGAAAGTGGCTACAGGACACAGAAGGCCCTACAATCTAGCTGCTGCTCTCTGACTCACCCAACTCAGCTACTCCACTCTGGCCAAGAACAGACTACTTGTACTTTTATGATGATGCTGTTTCCTCTGCCTGCACCTGCATCCACAGTCAGCACTGTAGCTTTACCCCACTCTGTTGTGCTACACCTATCACGCCCCTAGTAAGCCTTAAGTCACTAGACATGCCAGCTATCCTTACCAGACATAACTTTCTTGAGGGTGAGGGCTGTGTCTCATCATTTTGTTTTCAGAGCCTAATATAAAGCTTGCTATATAACTCAAAAAAGAATTTAGAAGTAAATAAACTTAAGAAGTAAACAAATAAGTCTATGTCTATATCTTTTAACAAAATATGTGGAATGACTAGCATCAAATGAGAGTAAAAGCAAAGTATGAATCCTAAAAATAACTGTTAAAAATAATGTAGTTATAAAGCCTGGAACACTTTGGAGGATCTGGAAATCAGACAGTGAAAGATGGTGTGAGCTGGGTAAAAACTGTGTTTTGTTTTTTGTTCTTTTTTTTTTTTTTTTTAAAGATTTTATTTATTTATTTGAGAAAGAGAGAGAGCATGAGTGGAGGGGAGAGGGAGAGGCAGAGTGAAGCAGGCTCCCCGCCAAGCAGGGAGCACAATGTGGGACTCAATTCCAGAGTCCCAGAATCATGACCAGAGCTGAAGGCAGACGCTTAACCAAGTGAGCCACCCAGGAGACCCTAAAATTTGTTTTAGGCAAAAAACTTAATATGAAGTATTTAGGTGGGGGTAGGACAGTACTTTTTAAAATATCAATGGCTGTTGACCCAATAAAACAAAAGGCAAAGAAACTGACAAGCCAGGGCCATATAATAAATTCAACTTAGCTTTTAAAATAAAATTGCATCAAAGTGATACTTCAACAACAAATAAAAACTATCTTAATTATGCCAGAGAAAAGAAGTAGGAGAAGAAAAAAACCTCAGTGAAAAAAAGGAAAGCGATGGCCACACATGCAGGAGGAGCAAGAGAGGAACAACTGCAAAGAAAAGGAACTGATGGAAAAGAGTAGCATCTGGGGCAGAAATGGTCAAAAGGAAAAGAAAAATGCCATCATTTCTCACCTGCCCTCAAATTCCCATCACCTCAAGCCCCGAAGGCCTCATTTCTTCTTCTGTGTCAGTCTTTCATGTCACGCAAATGGCTGCCAAACTCATCACCTGGGAGTTTCAGTCCCCACCCACGCTGAAACCCCACAGCATTCTGAATGCCTCTGCATAAAGACATCTCAGCACTTCTCCTCTCGCCTGTCACATGATCTCACAGATTGTCCAGAAGTTTGATTTCCTTGGATGTAAATACTTTACATAAGTATTTATTATGGATTGAAGAGTTCCTTGAAAAGAAACTCAAATTCATTTGCACCTACACAACTTGTTTGCACCTCGTTTGTACCTAAGCTGATACTTCTAACTACTTATTTATAACTATGACATTCATTAACTTACTAAATCCTCACTACAATCCTGCGAGGTAGATGTTATCTCCATTTCACAGTTGACAAAACTGAGGCACAGATAAGTCAAGTAACTTTGCCAGCACCACAGAGCTAGTGTTTTTAATGGTGAGTGTTTGAGCCTGACAGTTTGACTCCACTGCCCATGTTCTTAGTCACTGTACTCTATTTCCTGACGTGTCAGTACCTGATGGAAAACTCTCTACCGAGAGGAACTTACATGGAAAAGATGAACTTGCTTGTTTTAAGTAGAAGAAAGGAGGCAGTGGAGAAGGTACACTTAAGGACACTGGAGAGAAAGGGACTAAAAGAAGAAGAGTCCCAAGAGAAGGATATTCGAAGATGATTGACTAAAAGTCAGAGGAAGTTCACAAAACCTCTCTTACTCTATGAAACAGGAAGCAAGTCATCCGCTGAGCATGAAATGAGAAGAGCCTGACAGTAATGATTAAGGACAGTGGTGCACTTAGAAATAGCCACCATGAGATGTGAAAAAAAAAAAAAAAAAAAATCAGATGAGGAACATACTTTCTATCTTGGCTGCTATTTTCAAATACCAAAATATCTGCACGATAGCTCCTCTGGGTGTGTATAAAAAAGTTTTCGGATGCCTGGGTGGCTCAGTGGGTTAAAGCCTCTGCCTTCAGCTCAGGTCATGATCCCAGGGTCCTTGGATCGAGTCCCGCATCGGGCTCTCTGCTCAGCAGGGAGCCTGCTTCCCTCTCTCTCTCTGCCTGCCTCTCTGTCTACTTGTGATCTGTCTCTCTGTCAAATAAATAAATAAAAAAAAAAAAAAAAAAGTTTTCAAGGCATGGCTTTAAGGTATCAGTTTAGTAAAAAGGCAATAGACCTGAATCATTTATGATAAAGGAAATCATTTTAAAATCCCTATATTTAGAAAAAAGCAATATGCATAAATCATTTATGATAAAGGTACCTTTTTAAAAAATGTCTATATGTCTTTTGTTAGAAATACAAACTATATCCACAATATAGACAAAATATTATATATAAAATAACATTATAGTCTTAAAATATTAATACTTAAATAGAAGGGAGTACCTTAAGAATAGCCTATTCTACTACCATATATGTTTTTATAACACCAATTAGCTTGAAGTCTCTGGTAAATAAGGAATGATATCAGGAAAATGTAGAAGTCTTATTGCTTCATATGAAATTTTCTTCCTAGGCAAAGGGAGCCAACGTAGCAAGAGTACAATTATATCCTTAGGCAGAAAAGGCAAAAGCTCTCAGCTCAGCAGCTGCACAGCCAGGAGCCTTTCTAGTTCTAGTTCAAGAAAAATTAAAATGCGTACCTGTACCCCAGATTCCTTCCCCAGAAGGGAGCACCACCAGCTTTCCATGGCCCTTGGCTTATGGTAGTTTGCAGTTCTGCTTATGCCTACTTTAACAGCAGCCGACAGGCTCAGAGCTCCACTTCTATTTGCAATGGCTCAAGGTTTACAATCCACCAATTCCACTTTACTGCTTTTGTACATTTTAAAAAGCCCCTGATCTTTCTTCCTGGGCTGTCCAAGTACTCACCACTGAGTTACCAATTACTGACTTTGTTAGCACTCCAGTTATAAAACTGCAGTTTTTCTGGTCTGCCCCAAACCTGTTTTTCCCCATAAGCCCTATTAATTTTTAGTGCACAATTTTATAAAAAGGTATTTTAGCAATGTAAATATTTGTACTATAGCTTGAATACTTGTAGGTTATCCATCCAAGTGGAACTTAGTGACTTACCTTTGGAAGCTTGATAGGGGGCTCTTTGGATTCCTCCTCTTCATCACTATCTGATTCTCCACTCTGCACGGAGTTCTTGGATGCAGCTGCCAACGATGTTTCCTTTTTCTGCCATTCCAGAACACAATGGCGTACATTGCAATAAATATTGAAAGCAGAAGGATTGCTATGTAGTTTGATATCTGGTATGATTACTGTATTCTCCAAGTTTTCAGACTGAAATATAAGACAGAATATTTCAATTTCATATTCGTTTCCATAATTACCAATTCTCATTTTAAATAAAAAATTAAAGATTAGACATGTTAGATGACTTGCAGAAGTCAAACATGTGATACAGCAAAGATAATCTAACAATTTACATAAGTACCCTTTCTTCTACACTTCATTACTTTCTAAGTAACAGTAATAAAAAAACTGGCAAGGGATGGAAAGTGGCAGAGAATCTAACAGGAGTCCCTTTTAGCCCATGATAGGAATAGAGCCAACAAAGCTTAACTGTTGTAGTATCACAGAATATTAATTTATTGCTTTTCTAGGGGACATGAGATGTATCACAGAGTCTCAGTGACCTACTATAAGTGTTAAATTACATTTTGATTTCTTTAAAAAGTAGATTTAGGGGCTTAAACAGAAATCAAAACTAAAAAACAAAACAAAACAGAATTTTTAATTGTGGTCAACTTTTTATGGTACTGTTAGGAAATTAGATTTCTGCAGATTATGGACATATGCTTTCTTGAAGCTCTCTCCCAGCTATCAGTCTTAATAAATACTAAAAATCCCATGCTTGGTAATTTAATTGTTAAAACTAAAGAGTCCACTTCTGTTTTGGCCCAGCATTTTATTCATCAGACCAAAATCACACTTTTGAGATCAACATTTACATTAGAACTATACAGAACTGGTTTAAGATAGTCTGTTAATACAAGTTACAAAAATTAGAGTATGTCCAGGAAGTACACCTCAAGTACCGAACACATTGGTCTCAAAATTCTACCCTTCTTCCATAAATAACTGAGGAAAAAGTGGACTAATTCTTGTTAGAAAAAATATATACCAGAATTAATTGACAAATAACATGCCTTCAGAAATATTTAAAAACAAGCAATTATTAGCAATCCAAATCTAGGAACATATGAAAAAGATAATACATCATGATCTACCAAAAAAACTGGCTGGTAACACTCGAAAAAGAATCAGCATAATTCCCCATACCAACAAAAACAATAGAAAAAACATATGATACTCTACATAAACATGGAAAAAGCATTTGACACAAATGAAACACCTATTCATGATAAAAAGTACAAGTAAACTAGGAATAAGGGGCGCCTGGGTGGCTCAGTGGGTTAAAGCCTCTGCCTTCGGCTTAGGTCATGATCCCAGGATCCTGGGATCGAGCCCCGCATCGGGCTCTCTGCTCCATGAAGAGCCCGCTTCTTTCTCTCTCTCTGCCTGCCTCTCTGCCTACTTGTGATCTCTGTCTGTCAAATAAATTTTTAAAAAAAAGTTTAAAAAAACTAGGAATAAAAGACAATTTCCAAAACTGAGTAAAAGGCATCTATGAAATACCCATAGCTAAACATAGTAAAAGAATGAACACCTGCAACCTAAGATGCAAACAAGGCAAAGATACCTATTCTCAACAATATGATTCCACATTGTACTAGATATACTAGTGTCATAAGCCAAGAAAAAGGAATGCAAGATATAGTGAGAAAGGAAGAAGTACCTACTAGACAAATTTATTTGTAGAAGATATGTAGAGAATCTTAAAGTGTCTGCAAAAAAGCCACTAGAAATAATGTGTGGATTTAGCAAATCATGGGATACTAGATCATATTAAAAAAAAAGTTAATGTATTTATATACTAAGAATGAACAATTAGAAAATATAATTTAAAAAATAGTAGCATTTAAGTTACAGACTGGGAGAAACTATTTGCATATTTCACAAAAGACGAGCATGCAGAATATATGAAGACTTTTCCAAACTTAACAGTAAAAAACAAATAAATAGCAATTCAATTTAGAAAATGGGCAAAAGACATGAACAGGCATGTCACCGAAGAAGATATACAGAAGGCAAATAATAAGTTCACTATGGTGAGCCATTAGGAAAATGCAAATTAAAACAAAATGAGACATAATACAAACCTATCAGACTGGCTAGAATAAAAAATAATGACAACACCAAATGCTGGTGAAGATGTGGAGAAACTGGATCTCTTATACATTGTTAATGGTAATATAAAATGGTCCAGCCACTCTGGAAAAAAGTATAGCAGTTTCTTACAAAATTAAATATGTACCTTACAGTACAACACAGCAACTGCACTGTTGGACATTTTTACCAAAGAAATAAAAACACATGTTCATTCAAAAACCAGCACATGAATATTCACAAAAGTTTTATTCAAAATAAGCAAGAAAAAACTCAGATGTACTTTAATGGGTGAACAGCTAAACAAACCATGATACAGATTACTGCATGGAATACTTACTACATGGAATGCTTACTCAGCAATAAAAAGGGAGAAACTAATGGATATATGCAACAACTGAGATAAATTTCAAGAGAATTAAGCTGCATGGCAAAGGCCAGTCCCCATAATTACATTTATAAAACCTTCTTGAAATGAAAAAAATTAAGGAAATGGGGATAGATTGATGATTGCCCGAGTCTAGGGAGAGGGTAAGTGTGGCGGAATGTCTATGGCTATATAATGTAGCAAAAAGGATCCTTGTGATGGAACTCTTGTACACACTGACTGCGGTAATTGTCCACAGATCCACATATGTGATAAAATTACATAGAACTAAATACACAACCACATACAAACACAAATGAGTATGTGTAAAACTGGTGAAATCTGAATAAGTTCAGTAGGCTGGATCAATATGGATTTCCTGGTTGTGATATTTACTACAGTGATGCAATACTTTAGCAATTGGGAAAAACAAGTGAACGGTATACAGAATCTCTGTATTATGTCTTACAACTGCATTACTATGATCATCTCAAAAGTTTTTAAAAAATTAATAGCATTTATAATAACATCAAAACCACAAATATGTAATAAAATTATGTTCAAGCTCTGTACACTGAAAACCAAAATAACACTGCTGAAAGAAATTAAGGAAAACCTAAAGAGAATAGAGATAAACCAAGTTCATTGATTAGAAGATTTAATATTATTAAAATAACAACTCTTCCTCAAATCTACAAGTTCAATGAAGTCCCAATAAAAATTCTAGAGACTTTTGAAAATAGAATTGAGAGGCTGATTCTAAAATTTATAAAGAAACATAAAGGACCTAAAGTAACTAAGGTAATGTTTTTTTAAATTTCTTTTAAGATTTTATTTATTTGAGAGCGAGAGAATGAGAGAGAGAGAGCAAGCATGAGAAGGGGGAGGGTCAGAGGGAGAAGCAGACTCCCTGTTGAGCAGTGAGCCCTATGTGGGACTAGATCCTGGTACTCTGGGATCATGACCTGAGCCGAAGGGAGTCACTTAACCAATTGAGCCACCCAGGCACCCTAAAGCAATTTTTTTAAAAAGACCAAAGTTGGAAGACATATGACCTGAATTCAAAACTACTGTAAAGAAAACAGTGTGGTATTGGTGTGAAGACAGATACATAGATCAATTAAACAAAAATTAATTCCAGAAATAGGTTCAAAAGAGTATGGTCAACTTATTTTTTGTGAAGGTGTTAAGACAATTCAATAGAAAAAGAGAAGTGTTTGTAAAAATGATGCCAATCAACTGAATACCAATATGAAAAAAAATGAACATGAACCCTCATTTCATACCATATGGAAAAATTAACTATAAACGTATCATGGGCCTAAATATAGAAGCTTAAACTATAAAATTTCTAGAAGAAAATATAGAAAAAAAAATCTATGTGACCTTGGGGGAGACAAAGATTTCTTAGAACACAAATTACATGAATCATATATATAAGAAAATAATCAATTACATTTGTGAAACTTAAAAAACTTTTGTTCTTCTAAAGCACTATATAAAAACATAAAAAATCAACCCACAGAACAGGAAGAATTATTTGTAATACAGATAGCTGACAAAGGACTTCTATCTAGAGTACATAAAGAACTCTCAACAATTTAATAATAAGACAATTATAAAAAGGGGAGGCAAGACAGGAAAGATATTTCACAATAAGAAGATATGAATAGTCAAAGGCACATGAAAAGATGTTCACATCATAAGTTATTAGAGAAAAGCAAGCTAAAACCACAGTGAAATAAATACCCCTATGTATTTAGAATGACTAAAATTTTAAACGCTAACAATACCACCAATTGCAAAGATATAAGGCAACTGGATCTCTCATACACTACTGGTGTAACAGTAAAATGCAACAATTACTCTGGAAAATATTATGAATGGTTTTTTGACAAGTTAAACATTCATCTACCATGCCATCCATGAGAAAAGGGTTAACAGTGCAGGTACGACTGCTTACTCCTTGTTATTTCCCCAAGGGAACCAGGGCTGATTGTGGGCCAATCCTTAGAAATGTGGTCTTTAGACTTTTCTTTATGTTAGTTACTGATGGTTTTGTAAAACGCACCCAGAGCAACGGATCAGGCCTACTGGCTTGTTCCACTGCTTTGTACAAACATCAAGACTGATGATGTGCACCTGAGTTTCATGTACCATGGTTGACGGCAAAGCAGGACATGTCTACATGTGACCAAACCCCCCATAAAAGTCTCATATTCTAAGACTCAAGTGGGCTTTCCTGAACAGAAACATTCCATACATATTCTTGTAGTTCACTGTCAGAGACAAAGTGTGTCCTGTGTGCCCAGACAAGGAGGAACTAGAAAGCCTATGCCTTAACTCCCTACATACCACTAATACTATTGATTTCTCTTTCCTGCTGCCTATTCTGTACCTTTGGCTGTAATAAATCTTAGCCATCAGTGTAAGCTGCTTTTGAGACTTATCAATTTTTTGGCAAATCATGGAAGGAAACAGCACCTACTCATTCCACTTTTAGGCATTTATCCTTCCAAAAAACAAAAACATCTATCCACGAAGACTAATACACAAATATTCATAGCAGCTTCATTTGTGATAGCCCAAAACTGGAAATATCAACAGGTAAATGGGTTAACAAATTGAGATATATCCACTAACTGGATACTCATCAGCAAAAAAAAAAACCCCAAAAAACAACAGAATGAACTGTTTATACATGATACAACTCAAAATCATTATGCTGAGGGAAAAAAAGCCAGATACAAAAGAATACACGCTGCATGATCATATTTATATGAAATTCTAGAAAATAAAAACTGATTTACAATGACAGAAAGTACATCTGTGGTTGCCTAGAGCCATAGCTGTAGGAAGAGACAGAATGCAGCAAAGGATGAGGAAATGCTTGGCAATGATGGAAATTTTCTAAACCTTGATAATATCTTTAAAAATTTTGCTTTAAATATCCTAACCTAAGACCCAGGCATGTTTGGTAACAGGATGCTGAAGAAGTTTCCTGTGTAATGGATTTGATTTCTTCTGTAAGAAAGTAAGTCATTTGTTAGAGGGTAGGAATTATCAACTTTGAGGAGAGTGAAAAGGTTTGAAATAGTCATAGAACTATTTTATCAGAAAAAATAAGAAGACAGTCTAGCTATGCAAGGTCCATTTGAGACTGGTAATCATGAATGTGTACTGGTATCTTAACTCCCTTTAGCAGCACACAATACTCACCTGCAGGGAAAGAGAAAACAGCTGGATTTGTACAGGATTAAATTTTGTCAGATGAGTGCAACAAACAGGAGAAAGGAAGATGTGGTAAGCAGAATACTGGCTTCCAAAGATACCCTCCCCTAGTCCCCGCAACCTGGGAATGTGTCACCTTACATGACAAAAGGTATCCTGCAGATGTGAATAAATTACAGATTTTGAGATGAAGAGTTTATTCTGGATTATCTGGGTGGGCCTCACGTAATCACAAGGGTCCTTACGAATGAGGGAGGGTGGTGGGACAGTCAAAGAAGAAGCAGTAACAATGAAAACATGTCAGGTTAATGCAACATGAGAGGAGTCAACCAACCATTGCTGGCTTTGAAGGTGTAAAGGAGCACAACCCAAGGCATGCAGGCAGCCTCTAGAAGCTGGAAGGCAAGGAAATGAATTCTCTCCTAGAGTCTCCAGATGGAACGCAGATTTACTAACACCTTGATTTTAGCCCAGATCCATTTTGGCCTTCAGACTTCCAAAACTGTAGGATTATTTGTATTGTTTTAAGCCATCAGTTTGTACAATTTGTTACAGCAGCCATAGAGTACTAATAGAGATTAAGTACTTTTTTTTTTTTTTAAAGACTGTGTTATCTAAGCAGAATAAGAAAGAAACTGAATGAAGGAGATGGCTAATGGATGAGAGGGAAATAGAAGAGCCAATGACAGCAATAAACAAGGAAATAAAGTGGTATAGTTAAATCGTATCTTATTTCATTTGCTGAAAAGAAATGTTCATTCTTAAAATATATTGGGGGGGAAGCTCACTGGAATTTTTTAAATAACCTTTTTTAAAAAGGTGAATGAAAAATAGTCCAGAAACAGTAATAGAGAGCAGGAAGACTAATGACACTCTTACTATTTTATATGCCCATCATAAGCAGAAAACATTTCTTACTCATCTTTCTCTTCCAAATACCCAGCATAAGGCCTTCACAAGGTCAGTATGCAATTAATGTTTTAGAATAAATGAGTAACTTTTTTTTATCACTCTTACCACAAGGTGCTCCTAAAAAGCAGATAAAAAAACCTGAGGACAAAAGAAGAAAGATGAAACATAACTCAGCCTAACCAAAGTACCCCATCTCCAAGGCCAAAGTAAATGACAAAGGTCAATCAAAAATCATACTCAAGACTTTCTGCTAGAACTGATGAAGTTGGAGCCCCCAGCAGCCTTCATCCTCAGCCAGAGGTAATAAGCCCACACACAGAAGAAAGCAGAAACAAGAGATGAAGACACAGATTTGCCGACACTACTGATGGATCCAGCTGTGTCTTAAGATAGAGCCCTGAAATAAATTTCATCTCCTATACTTTTATTTTAATTTTTGGCTTACTACTTTAAAGTACATTTCTCTCAGTTACAAAATGGCAAGAACACTAACTAAAAAGGGCAGGAAACAATTGTCTTTAGAACTTAAATACGATATACAGGGTACGCTAAGCTATTGTTTCTTTAACTAAAAGTAGAGCTGTTCAGAAATCATAGTTATGACTTCCCTCTTTCTCCTGTCTATGCTTCTTAGTACTGTTAAAAAAAAAAGACTCTTTGGTAGAAAGTGAAAATGTCTAAGATTAAATAGAGAAGACTTCTGCTTTAGATGGAAAAAGAAAGGTCCTTGCTCTCTATGGTCTCATCTAATTCAAATATTCCATATTGCATTTTCTTTTGCACAGCCACCAACCACCAAAAAATGCTCAGAACAATATAGATATATCAAGATTCTCCCTAACTCATGACATATGCATAGGCCAAATCCAAGTCCCGATGTCCAAGCCAATTTTACTCAGTTTCTAGAAAAGAGAAATGGATATGTTCCCACCAAAAAACTGATCAAAGATAACATGAATAAACAGTAAATAATTTTCATCACTCAGATATTAACTTCCAGGCCACTGGCCATGAAATGCCCCCAAAAATGAAACTAAATAGCATAACTATGTAACAAGGGGCTTTCCAAAAATTAAAATTAAAAAAATAGACATGAAATGGTTTGCTAGTTATACCTTTTTAATCTTGGCATTTTTATTCCAATTACTGTAAGAAAAAGTCCTTACTCCCTATAAATTGTCAGCAGTTTTACCTTGCTTCTTGTCTTCACTTTTGATTTGCTCTTCTGTTTTCTTTTCAACTTCTTCTTATTTAAAATTTTCTTATTCCTAAAAGTGGAAAAAAAGAATTATGAAAGTTCATTATTAGGATATACAAAGCTATGAAAAAAACGTACTTCCAAAGTAGATATCTGAATGTTTCTTCTACAAACTTTCTATGACACAATATACTCTCCATGCACACATAAGATACTAACACACAGTGTAGCTATCGAGATAATAACACAGCACTGGAATGCTAAGAAATATGCATTAAATGATCAAAAAATTGAATTTTGCAAATATTTTTATAAAATTAAAAAAGGCAAATACGGGACGCCTGGGTGGCTCA
>PISX010003951.1:60640-128960 GCA_004024625.1 Mellivora capensis
AAAAAAAAAAAAAAAAAAAAAAAGGCAAATGCATCAAATGAAGTTTTTAAAATGTTATTCAATAGTGGGGAGGCTAATAAATATCAGGTATATTCCTTTCCCAGAAAAATTTACTCTTTGTAATTTCAAGGGGTACAGTATAAAAAGGGACAGGAAGCAATTTTTACTAAATTGCTATAGAAAAGACCCCAACTCATACTCTTCTTATATCCTGTAGCCAGTTTTTTCATAAGCTTGCAGGCCTAAGTCCAAATTATTCTTTAAGCAGAAGGATGCCCCCGAATGACTTTGAGAAAGAGATAGAAAAAATGTGGCAAAAAATAAGAATTATAGTGGAAGAAAGAAGAATCAGGGAAAACAATTTTATTTTATTTATTTTATTATGTCTCTAACACTGAGGTATACACTGTTAGGTACTAAAAAATACAAGATGAAAAAGACAGTTCTTGCCCTCAGGGAGCTCAAAGACTTGAATGAGAAACATAATTTAATGATCAGCAGAAGGATGCTACTGAAGAGGAGGACGAAGAGGAAGGGGAGGGGAAGAAAAGAAAAGAGGAAGAGGAGAGGGGAAGTAAGAGACACTAGATGCTAGAGTCCTTAACACTTGGTAACTAATTTAGTGGAAGTTGTGACCAAAACAAAAGTTGCATGCCTAGGCCACCTGGAGGTAGGGATGTCATTCACAAAAATAGGGAAGTCAAGAGGAAGAATTTAGTTTCCAAAAGGAAAACACTGGTTCTATTTTTTTTTCCAAGACTTTATGTATTTATTTGAGAGTGTGTGTGTGAGAGAGAGAGAGAGAGCATGAGCCGAGGGTGGGGGGGAGAGGCAGATAGAGAGGGAGAAACAGACTCCCTGCTGAGCAGGAAGCCCAATGTGGGGCAGATCCCAGGACCCTGAGATCATGACCTGAGCCAAAGGCAGATGCTTAACTGATGGAGCCCCTATTTTTTAATTTTTTTAGAAGGGTAAAGGACAAAGGGAGACAGAGCATCTTAAGCAGGTTCCATGCCCAGCACGGAGCCCAATGCAAGGCTCCAACTCACAACCCTGAGATCATGACCTGAGCAGAAACTAAGAGTCGGCTGCTTAACCAACTGACCTACCCAGGTGCCCCCAGTTCATTTTTAAAGATGTTTGAGTTCAAGATACTAAAATGTCAGCAAAACAGACATGAAAAAGCATATGAAAATTTATCTTTGACAGTTCCTTCAGCTTTACTCCCTAAACCAAAATAATCCAAATTCTTGTTAATTATGTCTTATAAATAGTTCTTGAATCTGTCTACATCTCTACGGCTGCAATTCTAATAACCTGTTACCACCACTTCTTGGTTGGTCTACTGCAAAAGCTTTTTAATTCATTTCTGTACAACCATGTTTGCCCTACTTCAATCCATTCTTCACCCAGGAACCCAAATCAACTTTTTTTTTTTTAAGATTTTATTTATTTATTTGACAGACAGAGATTACAAGTAGGCAAGAGAGGCAGGCAGGGAGAGAGAGGAGGAAGCAGGCTCTCTGCGGAGCTCGATCCCAGGACCCTGGGATCATGACCTGAGCCGAAAGCAGAGGCTTTAACCCACTGAGCCACCCAGGCGCCCCCCAAATCAACTTTTAAAAACACAAATCTGAAGGGGTGCCTGGGTGGCTCAGTTGGTTGAGCATCTGACTCTTGATTTTGGCTCAGGTTATGATCTTGCAGTTGTGAGATAGAGCCCTACTTGGGGTTATGAGCTGAGCCTCAAGTCTGCTTGGGATTCTCCCTGACCCTCCCCCAGCTCACATGTCCTCATCAGCATGTGTGCTCTCTCAAATAAATAAATAAATAAAAATCCTAAAAAAAAAAAAAGTAGAAACACAAAACCCTATTAGTATCTTCTCAATTCTCTTGGCTTAGAGTCCAAAAGCATTGGCATGGCTTCAAAGATCTTCTACCAAGATCTGATCTGTCGGCCTCCCTTCCTCATTTTGCATCCCTCTCCAACTTGTTCTTCATACTCCAGCCACAAAGACATCCTTTTAGTTATGTGGAGCTGCTAAGCTACTTAGGGGCTTTCACAAAGGCTCTCCCTCTTCCAGGTATTCTCTCCCACATCTTTTGCTAACCACCATTCATCTCTGAGGCCCCAATATAAGTGTCACGTACTCCGTAATGCCCCAGATGGGTTAATTTCCCTAATATTCACTCTCACATCACTTTACACTTGCTTCACTGTGTTATCTACAACTGTAATTATGTATGGGATTATGTGTTCAATGCATTACTCCTTCACTAAGCTGTAAGGGCCAAGAGTACAGACGCCATGTGATTCTTGTGCTATGCTCTAGCTTCTTAGTCTAAAAAGTACTTAGAACAAAGTACTCAATACTATTTTGAGAGAACGAAAAAGTTGGAGGAAGGAGACAGGAAAGAGAGAAAAGAACGAAGTTCAGAGCTTTAAGCATTACTCAGAGGACCAAGGTTAGATTCGTAGATACACAGATACATTTAAAGGATATGTAAGGCAGACATATCCATTTAGGAGCTATCCATGAAATGATTTTATGCAGATTTTGGTGCAACGGAGGTAATGGAAAACCAGGTACATGGATAAGATTTCCCCCAGAGGCAAGCTACGAAAGTCAAGAGAAAGACTGATCAATAGTGTCATGTGGGACACATGAACAGATAGATATACCAGCTTATACAGTCTATCCAACTATGAGCATTGCTAGAGCATGAAAAATGTCTATTTCAACTCTGTACTTTCAAGACCTGCATCAGTGCCTGACATATCATAGTTGTTTAAGAATTATCAAAAATGAACAAAAAGTTAATGAAAATTAATGGATATTTCTCATTATGGTTTAGAAAAACAAATTCTCTTTTATATTAAATGAAATCAGTTACTTGAGCAACAGGAACACGTAATTGCTAAAAGATTAGCCCCTTTTATACAACTTAGGAAAACATCAAGGTTCACTCAAAACCAATCTTTAGAGAAGTAGAATATATAAACCCAAATAAAATGACTTTCCTGAAGCCTAGTCATCACAGACTAAAAATTTTCACAAATATACATCAATACTTGTTTTTGTTTAATGAACATCTTTGAAGTTCAAATGGCTTAAATATATATTCCTAAAATACTTCTTCATATGCATTTAATTAGTTTGGCATTTAATTAGTTATAACAATTTTAATGAACCTAAGCCCACCAATTCCTGACTATAAAGAATCAGCTTCTCCCAAATCCCCACAAATTGATTTTCCTGTGTTTTGTTGTTATTGTTGTTCTTGTTAATTTGGCTTGTTTTGTAAGAAGTAGATGGCTGTCAAAAGAAAGCCAGTAATAAGTTAGAAGTTATTATGAAATTTGTCAGTAAGCTAACATCCCCTATATAACTAATGGAAAAGCTTAGTTGAAAACTAAGTTTAAATAAAGTTTTCATGATACCAGAGGATGGACAGATAAAAGAAAAACTCTAGAAACCAGTCTTACACAATAACAATTCACCCTGGAATTTATGATTTAGGACTTCAAATCCTAAATCAAATAGGAACTTAAAATGAAAAAATGTCTGGAATTGATCTCATAGGATTTTTAGTCATTTCACAAGAAGAACCTCATACTTAAGAGATTTGAAAGAATTATGAGTGCTAATAAAAGGCAAAGGCTATTAACGTTCTTTAAATATTTATTTTAAAAATATTTACTTTAAAAATTCCAAGGAAGAAATTTTAATAGCTACCACGGTTTAAGGAAAAACAATTTTTTTCCTGCAATGTAAGAACAAATGAATATTTGCACGTTGTTCCATGATATAATCATTAGTTTCTCTATCAGCTTTTTGTTTAGTCTGTTTTCTAAAAAAAAAAAAAACAAAAATTAGTCAAAATTTAATTTAAAAAGTCTCTCATCCTGAATCTGTTTCTTCATTTGTAAAATAACAAGATGAAGGAGATTATTTCTGAGATTCCTTTTAACTCTAAAATACTGGAGTTTTAATAAGTCAAAATTCAAAGAACTTTTAGAATAAGAAGATTTCAATCTCTTGTTTAATTTCCCTTAGTAATGATAAATGAAAAATTCCTAAGTCTATGGTCTAAGGCAAAAATAGGCAATTTTTTTTTGTAAAGGGCAGACTGTAAATACCTTCCACTTTGTAGGCTATAGGATCTCTGTTGCAACTACTCAACCATTACAGCAAGAAAGCAGACATAGACAAACTAATTATGAACACTGAAGTATGAATTTCATAGTTTTTATATGCCACAAAACACTTTTTTTTTTTAAACTTTAAAAACATCAAAACCAGTCTTAGCTCACAGGCAACACAAAACAGGCTCTGAGCCAATTTGGTCTTTGTGCCACAGTTTGTCCACCTCTGGTCTAGAGTGTACTTTGATAAACAGGCTCAATGAGAAAGAAAAAAAAGTAACTACAAGTATGCAACACAGATAAAAACTGTTCAAAATATCACTATGCTTAGACAAATAAGCATTCTTTTTTTTAAAATTTAGTTTAATTTTGTGTGTGTTTGTGTTCCAAAATTGTTTATGCACCACATCCCGTGCTCCATGCAATACGTGCCCTCCTTAATACCCACCACCAGGCTCACCCAAGCTCCCCCCTCCAAAACCCTCATTTTTTTTCTCAGAGTCCACAGTCTCTAATGGTTTGTCTTCTCCTCCAATTTCCCCCAACTCACTTCTCCTCCCCATCTCCCAATGTCCTCCGTGTTATTCCTTATGCTCCACAAGTAAGTGAAACCATATGATAATGGACTCTCTGCTTGACTCATTTCACTCAACAATCTCCTCCAGTCCCATACATGTTGATAACCTCCTCCACTCCTACATGTTGATACAAAAGTTGAGTATTCATCCTACTCAAGGAACTACAGAACACTCATGAAAGAAATTGAAGAAGACACAAAAAAGATGGAAGAGCAGTCCATGCTCATGAATTGGAAGAATAAACATTGTTAAGATGTCTATACTGCCTAGAGCAATCTATATTTTCAATACCATTCCAATCAAAATTCCACTGGTATTTTTCAAAGAGCTGGAACAAACAATCCTAAAATTTGTATGGAACCAGAAGAGACCCCAAATTGCTAAGGAAATGCTGAAAAAGAAAAAGAAAACTGGGGGCATCAAATTGCCTGATTCCAAAGCTTTACTACAAAGCTGTGATCACCAAGACAGCATGGTACTGGCACAAAAACAGACACATAGACCAGTGGAACAGAGCAGAGAGTCCAGATATGGACCTATGGTCAAATAATCTTCGACAAAGCAGGAAAAAATACACAGTGGAACAAATAAGCATTCTTAAAATTATGTCTTTTCTTTTTGCAAAGATAAACTCTGGACTTCCACTTCCTTAAAATAAGTTACTAGAGAGAAGCAAGCCATTGCTCTTTCTTCAAAAACTTGACTAGCCTAAGAACGCTGTGGAAGTAATTAAGAACTAGATAAACCAAAACTCCAGAGATGAAAGAGCACTTCCATGGTGAGCTCAGACCACTGGCATTTTCCTCCATGGGGGTATTTGCAAAGTTTGGATACACGTGAGGTCAAATTGAGCCTAGTTTAAACAGAGTAACTCTACTAAAGAAAACCAGAAACTAGTGGAGCTTTAGGTGGAATGAGACCGGAAATCTAGAAAAGCCTCAAATACATGGGCAGTTTCCCCAGCGATGTAAAGCTTAGTAATGGGATGCTGGAGGATAGGGAGGCTGTACCAACAGAGTCAATTTCCCAGTCTCCCAATGTCTAGAAGACAGAATCCCAGTCAGAGGAGGAGTCTCCTTAATCCATGAAAGGATGGAAATTGTCAACACCTCATCCTACTTGTCTAACACAGCAAAGAGCAAAACTCTCTGAAAGAAAATAACTGGTAGGCACATAATAAATATATTAAGAGATATACAAGAAGCAAAATAATCAGGCAGACTCAAGATAACTGTTACTGATTTTAGGAGGCAAGGATTTAAAATAGATGCAAAGATGGAAAAATAGGATGAAATGCAATTTTCAACAGAATGTAATTTTTAAAAAGCCAAGTAGCTTTTCTAAAAAAAATAAATAACTGAAATCAAGAACTTGTCAGATGATTTTTTTTAAAAGATTTTATTTATTTATTTGACAGACAGAGATTACAAGTAGGCAAGAGAGGCAGGCAGGGAGAGAGAGGAGGAAGCAGGCTCTCCAAGGAGCAGAGAGCCCGATGTGGGGCTCCATCCCAGGACCCTGGGATCATGACCTGAGTCGAAAGCAGAGGCTTTAACCAACTGAGCCACCCAGGCGCCCCTTGTCAGATGATTTTAAGAGCAGACTAGACCAGAGGAAAATAGGATTCATGGACTTGCAGATAGGCCAAAGGAAAATATCCAAACTCAAACACAGAGAAAAGAATGAGATCAATAAAACAGAGTATGAAACAAGTAGGACATAGTTAAATGGTCTCATATTCATATAAATGAAATCCAAGACAGGAAAAAAGAATGGAGCAAATGCAGTATGTGAACAGGTAATTAATGAAAAGTTCACAAACATGAGGAAAGAAATCAACCCGGAGATTCAAGAAATTCAGGGAAATGCAAGCAGGAAAATGCAAAGAAAACCACAGGCAACCAAATGCTAGGCAAAAACTGCTGAAACAATGAATAAAGAGAAAATCTTAAAAGCAACAAGAGAAAAAAGATACACTCAAAAGAACAACAGTAAGATTGATAGCTTCCATTCTCTGTGTTGAACAGGGTTGGGGAAGGAGAGGTGTAGACCTAGAATTATGTACCTATCAAAAATATCCTTAAAAATGAAGACAAAAATATAGTTTAGACCCACAAAAGCTGACATAATTCATTGTCAATGTACCAATAGTACAAGAAATACAAAAGGAAGATCTTTAATAACCATTATGTCAAATTTTTAAATAAAAGGACATAGAGCTAAAGTAGAAGAAATGGAGAAGATATATCCTGAATGCGATTACCGGCCTTGCAAAAAATGTTGACATGGCTATATTAGTATTTGACAAAATTAATTTTTAAGGCTAGAAGTATTATTAGAGATGAACTGAGCACTTCATAGTGCTAACAGGGTCAATTCAATAGGAAGACCCAGCAATCCCAAATCTGATGCATCAAATAATAACATAACTTTAAAACATATGGAGTAAAATTGAGCTACATAAAAGGAGAAAGACAAATTCACAATCAAAAGAGCAGATTTTAACATACCTCTCTTTAATTGACAGAACAAGTACAGGATAAAACAGCATGGATATAGAAAAATTTAAAACATGATTTATCAACTTGACCTAAATGACACACCTAGAATATCACACCTAACAACTGCAAAACGCACATTCTTTTTTTTTTTTTTAAAGATTTTATTTATTTATTTGACAGAGCGCGAGATTACAAGTTGGCAGAGAGAGAGGGAAGCAGGCTCCCTGCAGAGCAGAGTCTGATGCAGAGAGTCTGATGGAGGATGATCCTCCATCCCAGGACCCCGAGATCATGACTGGAGCGAAGGCAGAGGTTTAACCCACTGAGCCACCCAGGCGCCCCTGCACATTCTTTTCTAATGCGAATAGAGTATTTACCAAAATAGACAACAGAATGCTGGACCACAGACTAAGTCTCAACAAATTTCCAAAGACTGCGATTGTGATCACAGAAAAATTGAACTAGAGACCAAAAGAAAAAAAAACTAAGAATTCCCAAATGTTTGGAAATCTAAAAAAGAAACAAACAAAACCCCCCAAAACAGATTTAAATAACCTATGACTCAAAGACCTATAACAGAAAGTTAAAATAGAATTCAGAAAATATTTTCAATTAAATAATAATGACATATGACATATCAAAACTTGTGAAATGTAGCTGAAGTAATGCTTAAGGAAAATGTATAGCTTTTTGCAAAGACAAAAATGCATATAATGAAAAAAATTCTAAAATAAATGATCTAGGCTTACATCTTTAGAAGCTAGAAAAACAATAACAAGTACACAATGTAAAAAGAGGGAAACAAAAGTAAGAACAGATAATCAATAAAATAGAAAACAGACATTGAGTAGGGAAAATCAAGGAACCAAAACTGGTTCTCTGAAAAGACTGATAAAGAAAGACTGCTCTAGGGACTCCTGGGTGGCTCAGTTGGTTAAGCAGCTGCCTTCGGCTCAGGTCATGATCCCAGCATCCTGGGATCGAGTCCCACATTGGGCTCCTTGCTTGGCAGGGAGCCTGCTTCTCCCTCTGCCTCTGCCTGCCACTCTGTCTGCCTGTGCTCGCTCTCTCTCTCTCTCTCCCTCTCTGACAAATAAATAAATTTTTAAAAAAATTTAAAAAAAAAAGACTGCTCTAGCAAGACTGATCAGGAAAAAAACAAAAATAGAAAACAAGAAACAAAAAAACACATTTACCCATATGAGAAATAAGAAAGGGGACATCATCATAGACACTGCCCATAAATTTCACAATTTAAATACACGGGCAAATTCCACTGAAAAATGTAACTTCTCAATATTAAACAAGGAAAAAATACAGTATCTGAATGGTCTTATATTCTGTTAAAGAAACTGAATCCCTAACCAAAACCCTTCCACAAAGAAAACTGTAGACTCAGTGGCTTCACCAGAGAATTCCTCTAAATACTTAATTCACTGGTGCATTTTTTCAATTTCAATCTTAAACCAAATCTTCCTATGAATATAAAAAGAAGAAACTTCCCAACTCATTTTATAAGACTAGCATAATTCTGATACCAAAACCTGAAAAGAATATTTCAAAATAAGAAAATCTCAAGCCAACATCTCCCATGAACATAGAAGCAGAAACACTACCATAGCCAAAAAATGGAAACAACGCAAATGTTCATCAACTGACAAATGGTAAACAAAATGTGGTACATCCATATAACAGGATACTATTCAGCCATGAATGGAATAGACACATGCTACTTTATGGATGAACCTGAAAAACATTAGCTAAGTGAAAGAAAAAAAGTCACAAACTGTATGATTCCATTCATTTCAAATGTCCAAATTACACAAATCCATAGAAACAGGAAGCCGATTAGTGGTTGCCAGGGGCTGATGGAAAAGAGAAGCAGAGTGAGTGCCAATGGGTATACGATTTCTTTTTTGGGTAAAGAAAAATGTTCCGTTTGTACAACCTTGTTAATACAATAAAAATTACTGATTTGTATACTTTCACACGGTGTATTTCATGGTATGTGAATTATATCTCAACTAAAAAATAAGATTAAAAAAAGTCACTGATCTAAATGTAATTTCAATGTTCAGCAACCTATAAAAAAGATAGATAAATTGCAAAATCCAATCACTGTAACTCAACAGGATAGTAAAATCAGGAAAAAAATTATCATTTCAATAGAAAAAGTATTTTATAAAACTCAACAACTACTTGGGATGAAATACTTCCGTAAGGCAGGAAAAAAAATTAATCTGATAATTACTAAATCTGGTAATTACTTAATCTGGAGGCCAGTAAATTAAGCAAAAGAAATAAAAATCATAATGGTGGATAAGAAAAGAGGAAAGCATTTTTACTTGTACATAACCTAACTGTATTTACAGAAAGTGCAAAGTAACCCACAAATAATAAGTGAATTATCCAGGTCACTAGATACAACACCAATTTTTTTAAAAAATCAACTAATTTATAAAACACTGTATGTACTTAAAGCTTTTCTAAATAAACAGTTATTTCTCCTATGTAATTAATGTAATGATACTCTCATCACTGTGTTTATAAATTAGGGAGGAACAGTAGTCTGATTACTAAGTAGAAAACTTTTATTTACTTTTGTAGGCTGATAATTAGTAACAAGAAAAGAGATTTTAGCAGTTCAAACTGATCTAGGGGAGAGATGCAAACAGATTTCCTATATATAGCTTCAACCTCTTGATCTATTTAGAAGTCTTCATATGGCAGTGGGGATGGGGGATAATAACTCTATATAAAACCACGTTGGCAGTAGGCACAGCAGCCTAACAAAATGAGGGAATAGAAAGTGAGGAAAGAAGTCTCTGAAAAGTTAAACTTTAGACCATGCCTCAATCAGATTTATACTGCAGATATCTGTAGCCAAAGTGGGTGAGAAAAACTCAAGCCATGAAGACATTGTAAAACTTTCTAAGGACAATCTGTTCACCCCAGGCCTCAGAGAGCTACCACAAGGGTAACAACAGTTATCAGTCAAATAAGCAGGCACACAAAAAGATACAAGGAACCCTGAGAACTAGCAGAAATAGACAACAGATACCAAAACAGAGTGGGGGTGGAATTTTCAGACCCAACTATGCTTACCAAATTTAAAGAAAATAAAAGCCGGCTTTAAAGTATCTGCAGCATATGCGGAACACAGCATATATGGAAGATAACCAAATCAAACTTTTATGAAAATGGAAGATAACCAAATCAAACTTTTATGAAAAAGAAAAATACAGTAACTAAAATTAAAGACCCACTAGGTAGGTTTGCAGCATCTCAGACACAGATGAAGAGAGAATTTGAAGAGATTAGAAAAAAGTATCAGCACAGAAAGATAAAAAGGTTGAAAAGTGTTCTTGAAACCTCCAGTTCTGAAACCTCCTTCAACTCCCATCATCTTGAAAGAGATAGCCTTTACTCCATCCAAATATACTTCTCATACACTGTACTCTATCTCATTAGCCATCCTCAGGATTTCACTCAACCACTTATGTCCTCTTTTTGTTCACTAGTGAATCTCTTTAACCGAGGATTTCTAAACCTAGAAGCCTACTGGCCTCCTCCAAATGAAGGGGGAAAAAAAGTTAAATGATTCTCTATTTCTCCTCATCATGAAATTTCTTAGGGAAAAGTTGTCTTGAACTTTTTCAATCCCTTACTATCAAATTTCTATGTATGACTTCTCAATGTCACAAACTTTCTTATTGCTTATTCAATTCCCTAGCTTCAGACTTTATCCTTCACATTCCACTGTATTTGAGTATTGTCAGTCTACTCCTTTAAATACCTTCCTCCTACCCCTTGACTTCAACCCTTATTTCAGTGTTCCTTCTATCTTTGATGATGATTCTTTCTCAGTCTACTTTAATAGGTCCTTTTCCTGTCCTTGAAATGTTTATTATATATATTACTTCTCCTGAGAGTTATCTGTTCATAATCTATATTTGTGTCTTACAAACTCTGTTTTTAATAATCTATAACAATCCTAAATAATAATTATTGAGAGTTCAGGAACATCATTGGAATACTGGTCGAGAGCCAGTGTGTTCTCTGACAATAAAGGTACATCTACCAAAAAACTGACAACCTTTCTAGCTACTTCAAAATCCTACCCCAACTCATTTAGTTCAGATTAGATCTCTTAATCCTCTTCTTTGCTCCTTAAATGGGCCTTACTTCATGAATTATCCTCATTCTCTCTTTTTTATTCATTATTCCCATTCTTCTCCTTTAGTCTAGTAGGTTGAGAGTACAGAATTTATAGACAGATGGCCAAGGTTCAAATGCAGACTGTGTCATTTATTAGCCATGCTCTGGGAAAGTCATATAACCTCTGTCAGCTGCCTCATCTGTAAAATTGGGTGAAAACAGTACCTCTCCTATTGGATTATAAAGCACTTAGAGTTACACTTGGTAATTAATAAGTACTAAACAAATTTTATTTCTTATTATTAATCATGCTAAAGTGTCCACCTTGATTTGGGTTTCTTCTCAAGGATTCATGTAAAAGGAGCTGTTTTGAGAAGTGAGCCAGAAAAAACACTGGAGGAGGGGATCAAAAGTAAGATAGGGAAGGGAAGGCAGTCAGTAAAGAGTGGATTAGCCAATTACCCTGATGGGCAACTAGAGCATGATTCTACTGGAAAACTCTGGTAGATAGTGTAGAACATGGCTCAGTTACCCCAACTAAAATTGAGAAAAATGAGGTATTTACCCACCAAACTCCTCATCCATCACTGGTTGAAAGCCTTTCTAAAGGCATTAACTTTGGCATTTCTGGCTTGTCCTGCCCATAAGCCAAGAATGTCTCTATGGCCAATAAGAAAGCTCTCAGGCAGAAGTCATAGACACAAGTAGAGAGCATGGAGATAAATGCCAAAGAGATAGGGCTAGGACACTAATAACATCTACTACAGCATCTCTTATCCAAAAGATAATTCTTTGTCTCCTTCTTCAAGCTACTATCTTCCTTATTTCCCTTTAAACACTGATTTTTTTTTTTTTTTTAAAGATTTTATTTATTTGAGAGAGAGAACAAGTGAGGGCGGGCAGGGAGAAAAGGGAGAGGGAGAAGCAGACTCCTTGCTGAGTGGGGAGCCCAAAGCAGGGCTTGATCCCAGGACCTGATATCATAACTTGAGCCAAAGGCAGATGCTTAACCTACTAAGCCACTCAGGTGCCCCTAAATGCTGACTTCTAAATACTCTCCTTTCTTCCCCTAACCTCAATTTACTTTCCCCATGAAATGTGATTTCTCCTTGCCTTCTGGAAATATGAGGTGGGGGTGAGTGGGTGTAGGTCATTATCTCTTAATGCAAACTTGAAGATGAGGTCTTTAGACTTCTATTTAGATAACCTACAGGAAAAGAGGCAGCTTGTAAGTGATGGTATGTTCATGAGGAACCTTTGAATATACTGAGCATAATGTATTTGAGACAAGATTGAGAGCGTCCCAGCAGCAGACTTTTCAAATTACAGGTCTAGAGATCAAGGGAAAGGTTTTAACTATAAATCACACACCAGGAAGTTAAAAAAAAAAAAAAACAACAACAACAATTAGGTAGTAACTAAAATCACAGGACTGACTGAAATAACCAAAGACGAAAATTTAGAGAGAAGGGTACCAAGAATGGACTCTTGAGAAACTAGCTCTTTCTTCCTTATTATCTACAGAAAAGGGGTTATTTCTATACTTGTAATCTAGTCACCTATTATATCTTATCATTCTTTCTTCATCCTTCTAACACCAAAACATTCTCGAATCCATTCTGTTGTAAATATACTTATACTGGAACATAGCCATGCTCATCTGTTTACATATTTATTGTTTATGGGCACTTTCAAACTGTAACAGGAATTAAAGAGTTGCTAGATTGTAGTATCCTAAAGCCTAAATACTTGAGGGTATTTGGTCCTATACAGAATTACGTTTGCTGACCCTTCACCCATGAGATAATAAATACCAAGCAACCTCATATGTGTATAACTGGGTTCCCAGAAGGAAACAAGATAGACCTGAGTTTGAAATATTTGAGGAGATAAAGGCCAAAATGTGCCAAATTAAACAAAAATTATCACACAGATCTCAGAAATTCAATGAATACCAAGCACAAGCTAAGCACACATATACACACACACAAACTTTATTTAGGCACAGCATAGTCAGATTACTAAAAATCAAAGGAAAAGAGAAAAACCGTAAGAGCAGTCAGAGAAAGAATTATGGTTCCAGTATGGTGGCACAAACTAATATACAGCCTATCTTTCCCACTGTTTACAACTAAGAACTGTGGACAAAATACAAGAAGAAAAAAGAAAAGAAAGAAAAAAGAACTGAGGACTCTGAAAAGCAAACAAAAGCATTTGTAGAGTGGAGTTCAACTTGGAAAAATGACCCACAGGAGAGTGAACTTCCCAGTTCAATTATTTTTCCTTTCTCTCTAACAGCTTTGCCCAAAGGCCAGGAAACAATCACTGATCAGAGCAACAATCCAAAAGTTAAACCTCTAAGAGAAACCCTATCTTTCTGGCCAGCGGAATCAAGGAAAAGGGCTCCTGAGTGCTGGAAAATGTGGAAAAAAAAAAAAAAAATCCTGAAAAGGATAATGATGAGAGAAAGGGAGTCCCTAATTCTATCTACAAACCACACAGGTCTTGGGCTTACGCCAGACCTACGAAGGTACAGATCAGACCCTACCAGTATAGCAATGACTCAGAATTGAACTGAGATTTAAAGTACCATAGTACTTTATAAAGTACTTTATAAAGTGCCATAGAAGGCAACACCAAATTTGCCATCTTAACCTAAATGGGTGGGCAGTCCTTTGATTGCTAAAAGGATCAATCAAAATCAAAATCCCCCCCCCATTATAAGCCTCAGAGTTTACAAAACATAACATTAACAATGTCTAAGATGCAATCCAAAATTCTCGCAATGCAAAAAAGCAAGAAAAATGTGACCAATTGCAAAGGAAGAAATAATTAACGGGTACCAACTCTGAGGTGACTCAGATGTTCCAATTATTCAACAATAGTTTTTTCTTATTGTGTTATGTTAGTCACCATACATCATTAGTTTTTAATGTAGTATTCCAAGATTCATTGTTTACGTATAACATCCAGTGCTCCATGTAATACAAGCCCTCTTTAATACCCATCACCAGGCTCACCCATTCGCCACCCCCCTCCCTTCTAAAACCCTCAGTTTGTTTCTTGGAGTCCATAGTTTCTCATGGTTCATCTCCCCCTCCAATTTTACCCCCTTCGGTTTTCCTTTCCTTCTCCTAATGTTCCCAACAATAGTTTTAAAGCAACTACTATAAATATGCTCCATTAAGTAGAGGCAAACACACTTGAGAAAAAAAAAATTCCTCAGAAGAGAAATTATTTTAAAAATGAACTAAATGTAAAATTTAAAACTGGACAATGTGTAAAAAAAAAAACTCAAAGGATGAGCTCACTAAGAGAAGGGAAATGACAGAGAAGACTCCATGAACTTGAAAAAAGTATGAAATCTGAAGAACCATGAGGAAAAAACACTGGCAAAAGGAAAAATGAAGAGTTAGAGCCTTCTGGGACAGCCTCAAAAGTTTTACTGCAATTGCCACTGGAATCTTGGAAGGAAGAAAGAAATTAGGGCAGAATATTTTAAGAAACAATGGCATCACAAATTTGGTAAAAGACAAATTTATAGATTCAAGAAGCTGAGCATTCATCAAAGAGGTTAAACTCAAAGAAAATAATGACCAGACACATCAAATCAAACTTCTGAAAACCAAAACCAAAAAACCCACACCCCAAAACATTCTTAAAAGCAGTGAAAAATGACATACTACATAGAGGGAGTAAGATTCAAAATTAGCGAGTTTGTTATCAGAAATCATAACAGTGAAATGCCAGTGGAACAACATCATTAAAATATTGAAAGAAAACAGGGACTACTCAGAATTCTATATCCACCTAAAATATTCTTTAGGAATGTAAGCAAAATGAAGAGATTCTCAGGTGAAGAAAAACAAAGACAAGTTTATCCCCAGCAGACTGATATATAAGAAATGCTAAAGTAAGTACTGAAAAGCTGAAAGGAAATGTGGCATCTTCAGGAATGAAGAAAGAACAGAAATAATAAAGGTACAAGTAAACACAAAATAAGACTTTTTTCCTTTAAGTTTTTAAAAAATATACCTACTAAAAGCAAAAAATATAATACTGTATGGTGAGGTTTTCAAAGCATGCAGCCATAAACATATATGGCAACTATAACATAAGGAGGCTAGGTAACAAAATAGAGGGGGAAAAAAGGATCTGTATGGTTGCCAGGTTTCTCTATTTAATTAAATTAAATTAATTAACTAATTAATTAATTTTAAATAGATTTTTAAAATAATTTTTTTAATTTTTATAAACATATAATGTATTATTAGCCCCAGGGGCACAGGTCTGTGAATTGCCAGGTTTACACACTTCACAGCACTCACCATAGCACATACCCTCAAGTTTCTCTATTTTAAGTGAAACAGTACAACAGTAACTCTAAGTAGGCTGTGAAAGGTTACGCATGTATACTGTAATTCCTAGGGCATTAAAATATAAAAAGATAAAGCCAAAAAGGCCAATAGCTATATTAAAATGGGATACTAAACAATAACCCAAAAGAAAGCAGAAAAATGAAGAGAGGAATAAAAACTAAAGAAGAAAACATAAGAAAATAATAGATCTAAAACCAACCACATCAATAATTATATTAGATATTAATAATCTGAATTCTCCAAACAACAGGCAAAGATTGACAGATTTTTAAAAAAGAGATTAAAAAAAAAAGCAAGACCCTACACATGCTACCTAAGGGAGAGAAACTTTAAATATAAAAATACAGATAATTCAAAAGTAAATGGATGGGAAAAATGCTGCCATCCAAACAGTGAGCAAAACAAGGCTGAAGAGGCTATTTTAATATCAGATAAAATAAGTTCAAAGAGTATTACTAGGGATGAAGAGAGATGTGTCAAAATGAAATAAAAGAATGATTTGTCGAGAAGTTTTAATAATTATATATGTATATATACCTAATAGCAGAGCCCCAAAGTATATGAAGCAAAAACTGAGAAGATTAAAAGGGCAAATCCAAATCCAAGTTAAAACAGGGTATTTTCAATAGCAGTCTCTGAGCAACTTATAGAACTAGACAAGAGTGAGTATAAACATAAAACATCCAAGTAACACTCATCAATCAATTTGAACTGACACAGAACTTTACATGTAAAAATGGCAGAACACACATCCTTTTCAAGTGTACATGGTACAATCTTCAAGGTATACCATATCCTGGGAGATATGGCTTACTCAATCAATTTTAAAAGACTGAAATCATACAAAAATATCCAATAGATTGTAATAACAATATTGTAAGAAAATACCAAATATCTGAAGGTTAATAAAATAATTTTTTTAAAGATTTTATTTATTTATTTGACAGAGAGAGAACTCACAAGTAGGCAAAGAGGTAAGCAGAGAGAGGGGGAAGCAGGCCTCTGCTGAGCAGAGAGCCGGATGTGGGGCTTGATCCAATGACCCTGAGATCATGACCTGAGCCGAAGGCAGAGGCTTAATCCACTGAGCCACCCAGGGACCCCTTCTATTATAACGTATGGACCAAAGATAAAATTACAAAAAAAAAAATAGAAAATATTTTAAGCGTGGGCACCTGGGTGGCTCAGTCAATTAAGCATCTACCTTTGGCTCAGGTCATGATCCCAGAGTCCCAGGATCAGAGTCCCCACATTGGGCTCCCTACTCAATGGGAACTCTGCTTCTCCCTCTGATCCACCCCGCCCCATGCTTTCTCTCTCTCTTTCTCAAATAAATAAATGATTTAAAAAAAAAAGAAAATATTTTAAACTAAATGACAAAGAACATTCAGAATATCAAAGCTGTGGGACACAACCAAAGTAGCATTTACATGAAAATTTATAGTTTTAAATACTTATGTTAGAAGAAAAGTCTAAAATCAATTATCTAAGATTCCATGATAAGAAACTAGAAAAAAAGAGCAAAGTAGGGGCGCCTGGTGGCTCAGTGGGTTAAAGCCTCTGCTTTCGGCTCAGGTCATGATCCCAGGGTCCTGGGATCGAGCCCCGCATTGGGCTCTCTGCTCCGCGGAAAGCCTGCTTCCTCCTCTCTCTCCCTGCCTGCTTGTAATCTCTGTCTGTCAAATAAATAAATAAAATCTTAAAAAAAAAAAAAAAAAGAGCAAAGTAAACTCAAAGTAGAAATAAATTATTCTGATGACAGGAAAGTTAACAAAGAAGAAAACAGATCAACAGAGAAAATCAACAAAGCCAAAAGTTGTGGGGCACCTGGGTGGCTCAGTGGGTTAAGCCTCTGCCTTTGGCTCAGGTCATGATCTCAGGGTCCTGGGATCGAGCCCCACATCAGGCTCTCTGCTCAGTGGGGAGCCTGCTTCCTCCTCTCTCTCTGCCTGCCTCTCTGCCTACTTGTGATCTCTCTCTCTCTCTGTCAAATAAATTAAAAAAAAAAAAAAGCCAAAAGTTGTTTCTTTGAACTTACGAACAAAATTGACAAACTTCTGGCTAAACTGATCAAAGAAAAAAGAGAAGACTCCAACATGAGGAATGAAAAACGAATTATCACCGCAGATCCCAGATATTAAAGAATAAATGAATGCTAAGTAACTTTCTGCCAAAATGTTGACAACTTAGATGAAATGGACAAACTTCTCCAAAAACTGACATGAGAAATAAAAAATCTGAATATCTCTATATCTATTAAAGAAACTAAATTTGTCAAAAGCATTCCCAAAAGATAACTCCAGGATTAGATGGTGTCTCTGATAATTCTATCCAATATTTAAGAACAATTTCTTAAGAAGTTTTAATAATTATATATGTATATATGCCTTACAGCCCCAAAGCTTCATGGAAACTTCTTAAAAATACAGAAAGAGATTATTGTCCAAATCTTTTTATGACACAAGGATACCTGTAATACTATAACCTGAGAGACTAACAGACCAATATCCTTCAAAAATGTACATCCGAAATTCTTAACAAATATTAGCAAATCAAATTCAATAATACATCACATATAGGAAGGTTTTATCCCAGGGATGCAAGGCTGATTTAACATTCAAAAATTAATTTAATTTTTCCTTTTTTTTCTCTTAATATATAATCATTTCAATAAATGCAGAAAAGATACTTGCCAAAATTCAATACCCACTTATGATAAAAACTAAGAGCAATGTAGAAATATTAAAAAACTTCCTCAAATTGGAAAGGCCATTAAGACACCCACAGCTAATATTGTAATATTGAAAGACTGAAAGACTAATTTGTAATTGTTTCCTCCTTAGATTAAGGAACAAGGAAAATGCAACTTTCACCACTTCTATTCAGCATAGTTGTGGTGGTTCTTGTCACTGGACTAAAAGTTGGGCGGGGCAGAATCAGGGGTTGCATTTCTGACTTCTGGAAGTCAGAAAGAATGATGACTGATTTCAGAACATCCCAGAGAATCTACAAAACAACTATTAAAATTAACCCACGGCATTCACTACAGTCCACCTATTACACTACTAGGATTCACTTGCTTCATATGTATTCTGGAAAAAGCTCCTCCAGAATTCTGGTTCATCCTTATTTCCTGGAGAAACATTCCAGGGGAAGTAAAGTAGGACAAATTACAACCCCCACACTGGTTTCAGATGGCTTCAAGAAGAAAACTTTGTTATAACCTGTTTCCTGCTAGTCATTTTAGATTCCCTTCATTTTTGGCTAGCATTTCTGCCGGTCCAGGTGGCTGATCTTGTGAGGCAGTCATCAGGCCTTCTCGTGTCCATTTAACATCATAACTGGAAAGAAGTACCAAGAGACACCTAGTAGATCACGTGTGTCCCAAATCCCCATGCTCCATCGTGTAACAGCAGTCTTACCTCCTCCCAATGATCTAGTACTTTAGTCCTCTCAAAATGGTAACTCCTTTCCCTTGAAAGGGGTGTCAAGTCCCAGAGATAGCTGTACCTCAAAGTGTAACAGGACTCCTACAGTGTCTTCTGTTGGAAATGTTTCCCTTCTGAAAACTAGGACCTTTTAATCCCCAGTGCTCAGCTACAGAGATGGGAGTATGAATTTGCCAGTGGTGCTAAGTGGAACCATTCCTATTTCCATGTGTCCTTCCTATTGGGAACCCTGGAAGATGGGCCCTTATCCTGCAGGGTATAATGTCCAAATTGCTGGGTATCATCATCAGTTGTGTCATCAAAAGACTGTTTTGCTGCTCTATCAGGTCAGAAACTTCTGGGTGATGTGATGCATGATGGGACAAATGGATCCCATGAATCCTCCTGTGCTAAAAAGTGGGTCCCTTGGGGCACCTGGGTGGCTCAGTGGGTTAAAGCCTCAGCCTTCAGCTCAGGTCATGATCCCAGGATCTGCTCAGCAGGGAGCCTGCTTCCCCCCCCTCTCTCTGCCTGCCTCTCTGCCTACTTGTGATCTCTGTCTAACATACCATTAAAAAAAAAAAAAAAAGTGGGTCCCTTACTCTGAAACAATGTTATGTGGGACCTTATGATGATAGATCTGTAAGCTCTGTAAGCACTCAAATAGTGGCAATGGCCAAGCCTCTGCAAGCTATTAAAGCAAACTCATACTTAAAAATATGTGTCAAGAAGTGCCTAGATGGCTAAGTTGGTGAAGCGTCTGTGTTCTGCTCAGGTCATGATCTCAGGGTCCTGGGATCTAGCCTCACGACAGGGTCCTTGCTCAGCAGGGAGTCTACTTCTCCCTCTGCCTCTCTCCCTACTTGTGCACTCTCTCTCTCTCAAATAAATAAAATCTTTAAAAAAAATAAAAATATGTGTCAAATCCAGTCAAAATGAATTATGGTCTCTGTGAAGGATGGTTAGTTTCCACTACTCAGGCAGGACATTCAGCAATTCAGTTGCCAGATGAGTACTGATAAGTAGAAATCTGTTATTGGGCCCTTGCATAGCCACCACCAGTAATTTTCCACAACACTTGTAGGCCCAAAGAAATACCTAACAATAGTTTATTAGCTACTTAGATCCAAATAATCAATAAGAATCTACATCCTAATAACTCAACCATTTGAAAAAATGATACACATAAACTGAAAAATATTTATAACCACAACTGCTTAATACCTGGGTATGTATAATGCTAGACACTGCACAACTTCTCAAAATTGGAATCAGACTGAACATGCCACCCTCCCTTCCTGTTTCACACTAATTTTTCTGCAGTGCTTGATTTATATCACAGCAACTACCAAAAATCCAACTTCAAAAAGATATGACAGCATCAAAAGGAACATAGCATGATCTAATGTCAAAACTGTGAACTACCTCTAGCTAGTTCTTTGTGACAGATGCTGATGTGTTTCCTTTGAAATGCTGAAATTTCCCATGGTATTCCTGTGTGTCTGCTATGGTGTTTCAGGGTGCCTCAGTGCATCTGGGAATCAGCACACACGCGTGTGTACCCATACACATGCACTCCCTTTCTTCTCTAAGTGGGCCTAGCACCTCCCCCAGTAGGTTTTGCTGTGACCTAACTCTAGTTATTGGTTTGATGATAGCCAGTAGGGGGAAGAAGAGATTGTATAGTAAGGGCAGCATAGTTTTCATGTAACTACCCTCTAGCTAGGAGAAAAAAGGCCACTCTTACAGCCCCAAAGAGCTTGGGGGAAACTTGGGATTTCAAGATTTTCAAGTGCATCAACTCAGATGTCCCATCCAAAGAGTTGGGGGTCCCATTTACTTCTAATCAAAGCAGACAACTGGCATAGAAAACTTCTGAGAATTCAACATACCTTAAAGTTCTGCAACTCTTAAAATTAAGTCTTGAGCCTAACCTTTAGCCTTTTCTTTCCTCCTACTAAGGAGAAAAGAAAGATTTCTTTACACAATGCTAAAGAAATCACTTAACTTTTTCTTTTTGCCCCCAGTTACTTTCACCCTTTCATTGTCTTTATCCAATCTATCAACATCACTTATCAACAACCATCTGATTACACTGGCCTTACAATTAATAACTTCCTGAACCTCTCAAAAGCATAAAATATTTGTACTCTCCAGTGCATTCCCTTCTACAGGAATTTCATTCCAAGTCACCACTACTCAAGGTTTTAACAACTGCACAGCCACGGTATATGCCAAGGATTATTAGCATCACTGCTCCATCTACAACCCACAGTGGGGTTCTCACTGCCAACCAGACAGCAGATAATCCAGCTCCAAAATCCCATTTTAAAGTCTACTTCCTCAGACCACTCCTAGCACCACAACTGTTTTGGGTAAAGCTCCACAGGAAACAGACTCTGAAATGGTGATTTGTGTACCAGAAGTTTACCAGTGTAAACTCTGAACCAACAACTATCGGAGAATGAAGGAAGTAAGACTGAACTGTAATGCAGTCACACAAAGGACTGAGCCAATCCCATGGGGAGCTCTGGCATTGGGAGTGGATCTTCGAGGTTGTCCTACCCTAGGGTAAAAGAGCCAGACATTTATATCCCTAAAGACAACAGGCATTGGATGCAGGTTGACGATGAAGAGGAGGCATGACTTTGAGAGAAGCAGTTCTGTTGGCCCAGGGAATGCCTGGAATGGGACTCGGCTGCAATCGGTTTTAGCTGCCAGTATTCACAACAGCTAGGGGAACTTGTAACTGAACGGAGGGATCTGGGTGGTGAACCAAGCAGCCACTAATGGAGTATTACACTAATTTGGCTAATGAGGGGGGAGAATTAAGCCATTTGCCCTGCCTTCTTAGGAGGAACCACAGTCCATCCTCAGTTGATGAGAGAAAACTCTTCTTTGCAGAAGAGTACCAGCTAATAAATACAGAATAAATAACAGAACTATTAAAATCATCATTCTGAAACCCCTAATGAAATAACTGACTCAGACAAACGTTATCAAAGAATGCTAAAACCATTAGGTGAAAGATATTCAGTGTACTGGAGTTATGAACCATCATTACCTGCTTATTGCACAAGAAAAAACGATACATTTACAGAGGAGAGATCTAGTGGGTACTGTCTTACCCAAGTAATTAGACTGAGCATTAGTAAACAGTGGCACAACCTGAAAACATCTAAATGGGCTGCAATATGGAGTATTCAGCACTATATGCAAAATATTCTAGCTAAAAAATGTTTAACCCAAACTTAATGAAGCTTTAAATCCTAACTCTCATTTACAGGAAATACAGGGATAGAACACATGGAGACTAACAGTATCTGGGGTCCTGCCCTTAAAGAGGTAGATTTATAAGACATTCTATAAAACGTAAAATAAGAGTGACAGAAAACTGATCTATGGTGGCCAGGGGCTAGGAATAGGAGGGAATTAACTGAAGAAACTTTTTGGAGTGATGGAAATGTTCTATACTTGACTGTGATAATGGTTCTAAGACCCTTCAAATGAACATTTTAAAAGGGTGAATTTTATTATATGTAAATTAAACCCTGAATAACCTGAATCCTCTTCAGAAAACCTGAAATTTTTTTAATTAAGAAGAGTATTCTGACTATTCTGTTGATTTTTAAAACAAAGATCTTAAAATACAAAAGTATTTTTAAATTAAAATTTTCATTTTCTTTTTAAGGCTGATTACAAGATTTTCTCTTATCTTAAGCTAGGACTAATTTATCTCAAGTCTACCTACCAATATGCCAACAGAGCAGTTTTTGCCTTAAAATGTGTTTATATAGGATTCCATAATTAGAGCTATATCAAACACATTATTACCTAATCACAAATATAGATATACAAACTCTAATTCAATCTCACATCACTTACTAAAGTACTCCTACAATAATGTCTCTTTATAGTTTCAAAACCATCAGTGTCTACTGAATAAAATTCAATTTTTACCTTGCTGTTCAAGCTGCCTTACCCTGACCAAAGTCTCCATTCCCATTATGAATTACCACTACTCTCCCTCCTAACACCTACATGATCCCATTAACGGAATTCTTAACATTACCTGCACATAAACTGTGCTTTCTCACTTTTTGCTCATGCTTTCATGCCAGACCAGAATACCATTTCCTTTAACACTTTTATAAGTACCTGCCTTTGTATTTTTCACCACTACCCAGATAATAAACTCAAGTATAGAAAGTATGCCTTATAAATCTTTATAAGGCCAATGGCTAGTGCCAAGTAGTTATCAGTGAACCTTTGTTGGATTAACTGACCACTTAACCTCTTAAAACCAAAATCCCAAGCATCTGAGATAAAGTAGCTGAAGGTACTAAGTGGGTTTAGCTTAGAGAAGAAAAGCAATTCCCTATTTTAACCATAATCTCCTCTATTGTTTCCACTTTGTTCTTCTACCACTTCAACCTACATCCCCTGACTCCTCTTTATGTCCCAGTCTAGCAGTTTCCTCCTTGCCATTACTTTACTTTTTACCAAATGGTCAATGTCACCAAAACTTTCACTTTCTTTTTTCCTTTGACCTCCAGTCACACTATCCTTGAGCTAACTCAACCAACAGTTTTTCCCATTTCCTTGTTGAGTGAAAAAACTTACAATATCACGCTGACTAGAATTTTAAATATATAATTTTAATAATAACAATAGCAGCAGCAGATGACATTTAGTGAGTACTTAACCTGTACAGGCACAATATCCTTTTAATAACCCGTAAGGTTACAGGTAAAGAAACCGACAAAGAAATGCTAATTAACTTGCCCAACTTAGAAAAAGGTAGAACTGGGATCTGAACTAAGGCAGTCTGCTTTTAAGGCAGATTTAGCGACTGATCTATAATCCTTCCCAAATGCAATGCTGTATTACCATCCACACTCAGAATTGATCAGACATTCCTTTACTGATTTCTATCTAGTCCAACCCCCTTCCCCAAGTCAATGTTCTAATTTTGATCGGTTCATTCATACAAAAATATATTTACTGAGTCACTGAATAAATGAAATCATTATTCTCACTTTCATCACAGTCACTGAGACCAAAACTAAGAGTAAGACATGATCTTTGCCATCTGCCCCCTCACTCTCAGCAGAAATCAATAATATTTATTAGCACTTAATGTGCCAAGCATTTTAGAATATGAATTCATTTAATCTACACAGCAATCCTCATTATCATTATCCCCTTTCTACATAGATGTGAGGCATAAACAAAAGTGAAATAAAAAGTGGGTCTACACCAAAATAAAAAAGCTTCTGCACAGCAAAGGAAACTACTAATAAAATGAAAAGGAAAACTACAAAATGTGAGAAAATATTTGCAAACCATATATCTGGTAAGAGGTTAATACCCAAAATATATAAGGAACTCATACATTACAAGTGCAAAAACAAATACTAATAATCATTCAATTAAAAATGGACAGAGGACCTGAAACGACATTTTTCCAAAGAAGGCATACAGATGGCCAACAGGCACTAAGATATTCAATATCACTAATCGTTAGGGAAATGCAAATCAAGACCACAATGAAATGACTAACTCACACCTGCTGGAATGACTGTGATCAAAAAGACAAGAAATAACAAGTATTGGCAAAAATGTAGAGAAAAGGGAACACTGTGCACTGCTGATGGAAATGCAAATGGGTAGAGCTGCTATGGAAAACAGTACAGAGGTTCCTCAAAAATTGAAAAACAGAACTACCATATGATCCAGCAATTCTACTTCAGGGTATTTATCCAAAGGATATGAAAACACTCACTCAAAAAGATATCTGCATTCCATGTTCACTGCAGCATTATTTACAACAGCCAAGACACGGAAGCAAACTAAGTGTCCATCAATAGAGGAATGGATAAGGAAAATGTGGTATGCATACATGTACATATATATACACATATGTATACATACACACATGCACACACAGAGACAGAATAGTATTCAGCCATAAAAAAGGAAATCTTGCCATTTATAAAACCACAGATGAATCTTGAAGACATTACCCTCATTGAAATAAGTCAGACAAAACCAAATACCATAAAACCTTACCTATATATGAAATCTGAAACAAAACAAAAAACCTGAACTCATGACACTGAGAACAGACTCGTAGCTGCTAGAGGAGGGAGGTGGGGGTGGATAAAATGGGTATAGGTGGTCAAAAGATAAAGTTATAAAATAAAAAAGTCATGGGATGTAATGTACAACATGGTGACTATTAGTAATACTGTATTGTTTATCTGAAAGTTGCTGAGAGTAAATCTAAGAGTTCTCATCACAAGAAAACAATAGTTGTAACTGTGGTGATGGATGTTTACACTTATTATAGTGATTTCACAATATATACAAAAATGTAATTATTATGTGATAAACATGAAACTAATATAATGTTATATGCCAATTATATCACAATAAAAGTTTTTTTCAAAAACCTGAAGCAAGTAAATAATATATCCAAAGTCACGCAGCTAAAAAGTGGTAGAGCCAGGATTGAAAACCAGTTTAGTTTCAGAGTCTAAGCTCTTAACCACCCCACCAAAATGCCATCAAAATCACTGACTCCATTAGGCTTGCATCCCTCAACTACTCTACAGGACATATAAAATATAATCCACAGTAATTAATTTATTCAACACTGAAATAACCCATTTGCCTTATTTTTGCTCCTTGAACACCAGCTTGTTCCCACCTCAGAGCCTTTATAATTTCCTATAACACTCTTCCTCCAGAACTGCCTTCCCATCATTATGATTCAACTTAAATCTCGAGACCTGTCCTGACCACCCTACCTAAAATAGCTCCCCCACTATAAATCATCTATCACATATAATTGGTTTTATTTCTTTCATAGTTACTTATCACTACCTGAAACTATCATTTGTCTATCTCTCCCCACTAGAGCAGAAGTTCCAAGAGAGTAGAGATCTTGTCTATTTTTCTCACTGGTGTATCTTCAGCACATAAAACAGAGCCTGGCACATACCAGACTGTTGGTATTTACAGAATGGATGCCAAAAACTGTTCTATACATTGGGATTACTAAAATGAATAGGATAGTTCTTAACCTCAATAAACTCTAGTCTTTATAAATAGTTAACTCCTCCCTTTCTATATTAAAGAAAGACTAGCCCTTAATTTTTTTCAATCTCTAACCTCTCCACCCAATATCTTAAACCTGTCTCTGAGATCTCTTTGACCTCTCTCCATTAATTATCCCCTCTTCCACTTCTTTAATTTCTCCTTCTCCACTTACTGAACATTTCCCACCCACTCTCCCATATTTGAATATCCTTCCCTCAACCCTGCAACTCCCTGTTACCCCAACATCTCTCAATGACTCCTCACATCTCTCTATGACCACTTCCTCAAAAGTTACTCAGTGATGGGGAAAGTGGTTAACACTGCTGAGGACTTTCAATCCACTTTCTTAAGACCAGAGGTGCCACTGTCTCACAGCTGTCTTAATTCTTTTTTCTCTTTTTTTCAGCTTCCTTCACTATCTCCTCTCTCACACACCTTTAAATTGGAAGCTCACTAGAGCTTCATCTTCTATTCTGGCTCCATTCTCATGTCTTTAAAGATCTCATCTTCCCTTCTAACCCAACTAGTGCCCCCATTCAAATAATTGTACCATTCATTCACACCCTAAATAATAGCTCCACTTGCCGTGTCATATTTAACAAAAATGTGATTGAAATCTTATGCAAATTCCCAGTAAAAGATAGTTGCAGGCTAACTTAGATAAAATAATGCGAACTAAAATAAGCAATAATGTTCTAAATGAGCACTAGAAGGCAGTAATACACACCTTAAGCTGGTTTCCAAGACTACTTCTTAAAATATTTGAACTAATTCTCCATTAATTGTAATTGATAGGTTGTACAAAAATGGATCAATGACCAAAAATCACTAATAAATGTTATATATGTGATTAATCTATATGACTTTGGTCTAAAACTGTTAATATAGCTCTAGATACACAAAACTGTATTACTACACAAGTACACTAGTAGAAAGTTAAAATAGGAACCCCAGTCACAAATTATAAGCCTGGAACAACATACAAAATAAATTAAAGTTCGAGAGGGGTTTGTAAAGATACCTAAAGTGCCATAATTCAGAAACTCACAGCTCAAATTATAACTATCAGAGCAAACTGTCTAATGAGGTTTTGTGCTATTTTCAAAAACATGAGCAAGAAATCGGTTTGTGCCACTATGGCCCTCAGTTTAGATAGCAAAAAGTTGTTATATATATTTATACCCAAAGGATAAACTGCCCAATCCTTAAATAATTACAGACATGAGAAGACTGGTTTACCCATAGAAAGTGTGAACAAAGCTCCATCTTAACACCTCTGCAATGGGTAAGAGCCCTAGTACACAATGGTAAACTACAAATACCTGACTTAACAGCATAGGCCCTTTCATAATTAAAGGACATCTTATTATTACCTAATACACTGCACATTCAATAAATACAGTAAACTCTGGAACTTATTGACAAAATACTACTATGCTTTCCCCATGTGTTGCAAGAAGCTGTGAGAAAAAAAAGATGAAGCCAACTCCCAATTACCAGTGTCAAAGCCAAGCTGGTGAAACAAGTCATCATCCTTCAGGGTATGTGGCATGTAAGGACAAGGAAAAGAAAACAACAGGAGAACCCTCAGCAAAAAGACACCCACATTTTAAGAAAAAGAAAATGAAAGTGATTTAATGTCTCTTATATCAAGGAAGTTTAAGATACAGTGAGCCTAGGAAGAGATGTAGGAGCTACTCAAATTTTCTAGTTGGTGGAAGCTAAACGCTATAAGCAATCATATTTAGAAATTCTACAGCTTTCCCCCTTTCCCCACAAAACCCCCTCACCCTCTTCTACTCTAAAGCCTATAAATAATAGGGGAAATAGAACATAAGATGAAAGGAAATGGCTGATGGGACATCAGAACACAAGTGCAGCTGCAATCACATCTCTAGAATACCAAAAGGTTCAGTTACCAAAGTACAGCTCTAAAAATCTCTACTAGACACCTTTCACATCCACATAAATCTCCTTCTGCATCCCCTTTGCATAAATCTCTTAAACTCCGTGCCTTATCCAACAGCACGATTATCTAAAACTCATCCTATACATGACACTATCCTTAACCTATACCATTGCTCCCCTTTAGTGAAAGGCAGATTTTTTGAGGTGGAAAGTGAAGGATGGAATATCACGGGGCGGGGGGAGGGGGGTAGTGGATAGAATACTTGCAAATACCATTGCGGCAGAGATACTGGAACGCCACTTCCTTCATCACTCTTGCAAATTCTCTCCGTGCAATGCCCTCTTAGCCTCTGCCAATCCCTCCTCCTTCCTCAACAATACACACACACACGTGTCATAACCGACCGGCACCACCACCTTTTCTAACATCACATGCTACCTCCCACTCTCACTAACCCCCCACAAAGACAGTCACACACACGGCAGGAATTGTCGCCGCCGCACCCTATCTCAGTAAGTGCTTCCACCACCCAGCATCAAGCGCTGGTAGAAAGACAACTCAGTAAACAGGTACGCAAACACACATGCATGCACGCGCACACACACACACGCGCGCGCGCGCGCGCGCACACACACACACACACACACACGAACGCACACACATGCGGCATGTGGCCCAAGCAAGGACACTGGAGACGCACCTGGAGGCTGGGTGTCCAGCGTTGCTGCCCCCCTGGTCCCTGTCACTGAGCGCAGCTGTGTAAATCCTCCGGTAGCGGTCGGCCAGGGCCCGGCCTGACAGCAGCAGCTGGTAGTGACCCCGGGAGTCCGCGGCCGGCAGCCCCAGCCCCAGCCCCGCGGCAGCCACGGAGCCCTCGGGAACCGGCATGAACAGCGCCCCCGGCGCAGAGGAGGAAGAGATGGTGGCGGCTGGGAAGAATCCGTCCCCGCCGGGCCCCGAGGAGGCGGCGGCGGGGGAGGCAGTCGCTGAGCACATCATCATCTTCGCCGCCGCCGCCGCCACCGCCGCCTCGTCCCTGCGGGCCGGGCAAGCAGACACGCGCGCGCACACACAGCCCTTTTCCAACGACGACGGCTCTGGCAGCGGCCTCTCGTTCCCGCAGCCGGGGACTACAAAGACAGCGTCCTCCTCCTCCTCCTCCGTCTTCTCCTTCTCCCCCCTGCGCCGCCCTCGCCGCTACTGGGACGGCTCATCTAACCCCTCCACCTCGGGAGTGTGAGGAGGAGGCGGTGCCGCTGCTGCCGCCGCCGCCACCGCTGCCACCGCCGGGGTTACCCGCAATGGGAAGCTGCCGTCCGCACTGGGCATGCGCCACTCCTTGCACATGCTCAGTAACTCCAGCCCTTTTCCCTCCCCACCCCCCTCTCGCCGCCACTCCCTCAGCCTCAGGGCTTTGGGTGTGGGGCGTTTGAGTTGTGCGGAATCTGAAAGAAATCCACTTCTCCGGGTTTTACTAGCAGCTTGAGGAAGCGTAAGGAAAGTGCTGGGAAGGCTGTCAGCTACCTTGGCTTCAGGTAATGGGGTTCCCCTCAGGTGGGAGAAATTGGACCCGAAAGGGGGAATGTGCTCCCCGCTGGAGAATGAGTGTTACGCACCCTCCTGATACTTTTTCTCAAAGCGTGCACTCCCAACATGAAGATTTTCTGAGGAGAGTGCTGGTTAATTCAGAATCAAAGGCAGAGAAGACCAGGCAAATTATAAGTATCAGTGGTGATCTTATTTTAGATTTTTTATCATTAGAATTAAAATCCCTTTAATTTCGAAAAACAGGTAGTAAGCTAGTGCATTCTTTTTTCTATGAAAGTAGAATTCACAGATTAAAAAGGTAGAATTTGCAGATAATTCACATTCCTAAATTCTTTTTCTCCACATTTACCACAGAGCCAAACCTTAATGCAGTAGTACTTTTCTTACATACTACGTTGACCCCACACTCTTCTTTAGAATGCACTCTTATCTCCTGACAGTGGTCACTCAATGGCTTATCTTTTTCTGCCCAGACTTACATTACTAGAGATAATTCTTGAATCTGACTTGAAGCTGTTAATTGTGACTATGTGTGACATCTGAAAACGTCATATCTACCAAAGATCTTAACATTTTATCTCTTCAAATGTAACATTTGCTGAGTCTCTTGTGCCAAGCTATTCTACTAACCTCGTATAAATAACTGCTCTAGAAATGCATGTGCCAATGAACCCTGATTCCTACGTTTTTCCTATTTGACTCTCAATTTGAAGAGTCTGCCCAATTTATACTCTTGACAAAATAATTTCCTAATCCTATCATTCCCAGGACTATTTTCTTTATCTACTTACTGGCTCTTATGGGTGGGGGGGGGGGAGATTTATTTATTTATTTGAGAGAGAGAGAGCGAGAGAGCTTGCTTGCTTATATGAACGGGGAAAGGTGGATGCTCCTAGAAACCCAGAACCCCTAAGACCTTGGCCTGAGTGGAAACCATGAGTCCACTATTCCACCCACTGAACCATCCAAGTGGTTGGATCCAAGTGGTTCACCCAAGCGCCCCTCTATTTACTAGTACTTTTCAAAAAAACAAAACAAAACAAAAAACCCAAAACCTTGTTTAGTGTTTTGAAAAGTATAAACAAGGAGTGGAGAAATAAATTAATTCTAGCTTTTGATGGAAGAGAGTGCTAAAGCAGTGCATTTTACCTGGGGCTTTAACATATGGATGTCATTTTCATTAAAAAAAAGTGATAGCTACAAGTGGGATAATAAAAACAGGGACAAGGATGCCTGGGTGGCTCTGGGTTGAACCTCTGCCTTCGGTTCAGGTCATGATCTCAGGATCCTGGGATTGAGCCCCACATCAGGCTCTCTGAGCCTGCTTCCCCCTCTCTCTCTGCCTGCCTACTTGTGATCTCTGTCTCTCTCTCTCTGTCAAATGAATAAATAAAATCTAAAAAAAAAAAAAAAGACCATAGGACAAAGGACTGGCATGGGAAATCATGATATTTTAGCACTGTGAGTAGCCCTGTTAAACAGGTTTTGTACTTGTTTCCTCAACTATGAGCTCATAAACAAGAGCTTCTTATTTATCTTTGTGTCTTCCTCAACCCCTAGTCTAGAAACTGGCACATAGTAGGTCACTAGTAATTATTTGTTAAACTAAATTCCTGTCTTGATGCTTCAGCACAGTTAAAAACCTCAGCGTTGGACAGAAAGCGCCCCCCACCCCAAGACAAGATATTGAGGCAGTGAAATGCTAGGACAGTTAAAGGCCTGAACAAGTAGGAGCTGCAAGGGCTCCTTACTGTTGATCAACCAGCCAAGTAGCCAACAGGCTCTGACAATCCAGAATTTAGATCCTGACTCTGCTATTTGTAAGTCTTTGGGTAAACTTCATCCCCTGAATAATGGTCAAAGGATATTGCATGGGATTGCAGAAGAACTTCAAACATCTAGGATATCCACCTTGGCACATGACTTTTCTCGAATACACAGAACAGAACACTGGACTTTTCCGTGGGGACGGAACGGTGGCTGTGTCTTTTCCCCCACTACATTCTCAGCTCCTAGCACAGCTCTAGCCTTAAGCAGGAGGGAACCAAGTAGTGGGTGAATGAATTAATGAATTAATGAAGGTCGCCTGCAAAGAGAAGCATTTCCAGTTCGGGTTAGATAGTGGCTTGCTCAGTCACAGCGCTCTTGGAGTTTCTAGTGGGGATAGAATCCAGCGGAGGCAGGCTTCTCAGAGTTCTTCCCACCCCTTAACTTCGCTACGGCTTTTAACTCACGCTTCTGTCCCAAGCAGGCCCCTTTCTGGGCCTTCTGGGTACACGCAAAACCCGGTAACTGGATAATTTCCTGCGAAACCCGTTGTCATTGAGCGGTGCAACTAGGCGTGCGCGGAGTCGCACACATGCTCACTTAGGTGGCGGAGAGTGGCGTTTCTGTAGCGGTTGGCCGCATTTCCTTCCACGGCAGCAGCAAGGGCTGCTCTCCCCTAAATTGATAGCCAATGCAGTTTTTTTCTCCTCCGCCGCCTCTTTCCTGCCCGGGCACTGCGCGCTCCCTGGGCACTGCTACAGCTACTGCCATGGCATCTGGGCATTGGGAAGGTTCCCTTGGGTTGGCGGGGAGTCGGGCGCATGCCGGGAACGAAAGTCACCCTTAATTCCATTGCCAAGGGGATTTGAGGGGAGGGTGGTCCCCAAGGCAATGCGCGAGAGCCACCTGAGCCGTCGCTGCAGACGGGGGATGTGGGTTTCTCGCCGCGTGCAAAGCAAGAGTCCCCTCCTGTCAATCCTGCGTGCGCTACTACTGAATACCTCACACTGCCTATGGGGTGGGCGTGGGAATGGGGGGGCTCTTGTTAGTCAAGAAAATGCAGAATGAAAGAATATGAAGAGATTTGCTTCTTTTTTCCAGCCCCACTGAGCGCGGCCCCAGCACTTTCGGCGCTGCCATCTTAGCTTTATCTTCTGGCCAGGCTGGGCGTGTGTGTGCCTTTGGTTCGGAGGGAGGGTGGAGGGAGCACTGGGCGGGTTGGGTGTCAGAATTGGCGAGACGAGACTTAAGGACACAGTCGCCCGTAAAGAATAACATTGAACTAAGGCAAATCCTGACTTTGCCCATTTTATAATGAAATTTTAAAATAAAACACATGCGTAGTATTTTATAGTCTGTGGTTGAGAATCATGTTCATTTCTCAAAAGCATCTCTCCTCAATGGTTGTGTAAGACTATGGCTTCATCTTTCATCGTATAATCACAGATTTGGTCTCTCTTTTCCTCTTGAAATTGCAAACCTGGAAGTACAATTTTCTAAACTCTTAAGATTTGTATTTTATGTACTCTATATCTTTAAGGAGATATCTATATATATAGATGTATATAGATATATCTATCTATATATATATATATATTTTTAAGGAAGCCTTCAACACTGATGTAGTAAATAACAGGCAGAAACCGTAAAGTGTATGTAAGAGGACAAAGATTGATGCTGTTAGTTTCATTTAAGGCTAACACTGTACTAAAGCTATAAGATTACAAACACAGGAAGCAGGTATGTTATGAGGAACATTAAGACTGCTGAAAATGCAGTGGTCAAGTCAAAAGTCAGGGTTGTTTCCCAAATTTGTACATCAGTGTTGGGACATTTAAAAGCAAAATTGGTAGCTGAGACCATTTTAAAACAAACCTAGTAGCTGAGAACAATTTAGAAGGAAAAAAATGCTCAAGCTTGAAGAGTGAGGAAGTATTTCACTCTTTAGTAACCTTCCCTTAAGGACCATGATTCTACGTTCTTGGCAAAACGACCATATGCACTTAAAATGAAAATTACTTTTTGTACTATATTTAATACTCCAAAATGAACAGAAAAAAATTCAACATGGCAATTTAAATTCTTTTAGACAAAAATTACATATTGGCTCCCCTAGATATCATGACCTCTTGCTTTAAACAAATGTTATTTTTAGAGCTTTGGAAGATTCTGTAATTTGTAGGCATGAAGAATTAATGCTTTTTTCTTTTTATTCATATTAGTTTTTAAAGAGTCAAATTTTATGTCTTCCTATAAATAAAAAATTTAGATTCTAGGGGGCTTGAGGTAAATATGGATGTTTTCAGCCTGAAAAATTATTCTAAATGTGAAGATATTCTTTGAAGTGTGTGAAATTCGTTAATATATATTTGAATGTAAATTATATTTTGAAAATCTTATTGTGATGCATTTTAAACCAAAAGAAGCTTTCACAAATGATAAAGGCGTATAAAGTATAATTCTGTGAAAGAGAAATGTAAGAACCTTGCATTTTAACCTTGAAAACTTCACTGTAGTTTATAAATTTTTAGGTTGGCCATTATTACTAAGGTTAAATAGTTTAATAATAAAATCATATCTTCCTAAACCTGAAGCACTATTGAAATTCTTACATAATAGTAATTTTATCATATCAAAATTTCCTTGAAATATATTGTTGTTAAGATATTTCTTCCTAATCCAGATATCAGGATCTATCTACATGGTTCTAAAATGATTATATTAAGTGCGATCTTATTTTAAAGACATGTACCCTCTGCCAGGCTATGTTTTCTCATCAATAAAATGAGGGTAATAAGAGCACTTACTTCATTAGACTCCTTGAGGATTAAGTTAAATAATATATATGAGGAATTTGCTTAGCATACTACCTGTCAGGCATAACTGTTATTATTAATAGTATGTGTGGTCTCCCTTATTTGAGGTGTATCCCAATCTTGTGCCAGAGGAAGAAACAAACAGTTATAAACTTTGAGTTACACACTTGGATTTGGAAGTATGTTTTTTAATAGAGTCCTTTTCACAAACACAGATTAACTATATCTTGACCTGACAAGAAGAATAGAATCCAAAAATTATTTGTTTCCCTAAAATACTCTGCTCTTATATGATTTATTAAGTCACAAAACATATTGCTTACTTTCATTAAGTTCAGTGGGTTTTGGGAATTCTAACTGATAGTTGCATTTTGACACAATAGTCAAAACAGATCATAATTTCTTCTCAAATGGCTGGTGGCTATGGTACACTCCTAGAGTCAGAAATTATATACATCCATGGCTCACATTCTCTGTTAATTTACCTGTAATGAACATGAAAGTCTTAGCCCCACCTAGTTCAAGTTCCTGTTTGATCAATATTTTTACTTTTTATTTTGAAAGTAAAAATAAGTTGATATATTAGTTCTTCATAATTAATTATCTTAAAAAGATTTTCCCCCTTTCTTTAATATCAGGTTTGCTTTCATACTGGGCCAGAGCTGTTTAAAAGTTTTTAAGACATACAATACATGAAAAATAGTTCATACTTCCCTAAATTAATTTTTGGTGACAGTATTTTCTTAGTATAGACAGGATAATCTTATCTGTATGATGTCACATGTTGGGAACTAAATTATTTATGTGGTAGAGCAAAGACAACATTGCTTCCGGAGAAAAACTATAGCTTCCACACAAGTATTCCTAAAGCCCACCTCTACATGAAGAAGAGATGGAGGAGCAGTCATTTGCTCATTTGATCCTGAATCCATTTCTCTCCATTTCCCTGCTCTGCTCTGTACATCAAGGGAGTGAACCCTGCAAACTACATTTTCCAGGCTCCCTTGACAGCTAGCTTCAAGTAAGATTCAACCAATGGAGTGAGATAGATGGTTGGGAAGTGGGAAGAGGGGAGAAACCATGCCTCCAAACCTCTGAACCCACCATGCCCCTTTCTGCTTTGGGCAACATCTCTTCCCATCTCCTCTGTGGTTCCACTCCGGCTGGGCAACTTCTCTTCCATGATCCAGTTCTAGCCAGGTAACCTCTGTTGTGGAACCAGTTCTCACTGGGCAGCCCTGGCTCTCAGGATCTGGTAATAGCATCTCCTCCTTTGGTCTCTCCAGCCTTAGGCATTATAGTGGCTTCCTGCAGATATCAATCCTTAGATGCCTCTGTCCTTCATTGGGCTTTTCAGTTCCTTCACTACTGTTGCAATTAGTTCCTCATATTCAATTCTCTCTCTTGATGATCTCTCACATGGCTTTCTGCTTTCCTGTTTGGACCTTGAGTGATACGAATAGTCTTCCATCCAAATAATAGACTTGATTTGGCTTCTCAGCAAAATGATGGCATTTTATCATCTCATATCTGGTCTTTAAATCTTGTGCATCTGAGCTCAGTCAGCAAAACAGAAACTTGGTTTGAAAACAAAATTGATTGATTCACCACACCCAGTCCAAATTCACTGTCCCCCCACCTTCCTTGCTTGCCTCTACTTGAAAGACTGGAAAAAGTGAAATAATCTCTCTGTGAGCCTCTCCTGTATTTAGGGTTGGCTTTATAACACAATTTAGGCCAGCAAGATAAAGGAAAATCTCTTCTTATTGCTTCTGTCTCTCTTTCCACTTTAAAAATGAACAGGATGGCTGACATTTGGTAGCCATGAAACAAGCGGTACGAGATAAAGGCCCGAGAGCATCACTGACATTGGCCTTGGCATTATAGAGTCATTGAACAAAATTTCAAACTTGTTTTTATGCAAGAAAAATAACTCTAAATTATCTCAGTTACTGTTAATGAGGCATTCTGTTACTTGTAAATAAAAATGTTCCTACTCGATACACCAGCTCCAACATCTTGTCCAAAAAAATGTGCTTTCTATCTAGTTTCTTTGAGTAGTCTGCCTGAAAGAAGAAATATTTATGAAAAAATAGTCAAAAGCATAAAAATCCACTCATTCCCATGGGTCCTAAATTTCTTTACTTTATTCAAGTCACAACATCAGATAGTTCACTAAACTATATTTCATATCATGCTATTGGATTTATTAAAGATTTCTGCAGTGATATGCCTCCCACATAACCTTCCAGATCTGAGGCACTTAATCCCCTAGCTTCTGGGAGTGTTGACTGCTCACCGCTAAGTCCCTTTCAAAAGTTACTCTTGGCTTTAGGGAGCTGTCTCACTCAAGGTTCCACTCCATCCCCAGAGGGAGTCCGCATCAAATAACAGGTAGATGTGGTGTACAAAGATCTGGACCTCTGACTTTAATTCAGGATGATTCTGAAGAGCCATCCCTGCTCCAGAATTCTGCACGGAATTAGCTAAGGCCTTTGTTGCAATTGCATTGCAGTTCCATTTCTTTCTCTCTCTTGAGCCATCCTCCTTTCCTCACTCATTTGCAGGCTGTTGTTGAAAGCACTCAACAATAAACCTCCTGCATGCAAGTCTCTATTTCTAAGTCTGTTTCTCTAGGAACCTGACTTAAGTCAGTTGGTATGGGAGTGGTCTGAAAAAGTGAACTCTAAAATGGGATGGATGTTAGATCTTGATCATCCACTGGTTGGTTGACAATGGGGATCTCATCTGTGGTGGACAGTTTCTAGGGTGACCCCATGATCTCCATCTCCTAATATACCTGATCTTGTATAAGCCTTTCTCCTTTGTAGGGGTAGGACCTGAAATTTTCTTCTAACCAATAGAATAATGCAAAAATGACAGGATGTACACATTTACACATATGTGACTGATTAGTACTATATTATTACTCTCATCTTGCTGGGGCCTCCACTTCCTTGTTGATGTGGAAGGAAAAAGCTGCCATGTGTGAGCCACCACATGGGGAGATATATATAGCAAGGAGCCAATGGTAGCCTCTGGCCAATAGCCAATAACGACTGAGTCCCACAGTCCGGCAGCCTATGAGGAACTAAATTCTGCCAAAAAAAACATCTGGCTTTGGAAGTGGTTCCTTTCTCAGTTGAGTCTCAGATGAGACTATAGCCCCAAGTGATACCTTGGTTGCAGCCTTGCAGAGGACAGAGCTAAACCATGCCTAGTCTTCTTCTTCTTTTTTTTTTTTTTTAAAGATTTTATTTATTTGACAGAGGTCACAAGTAGGCAGAGAGGCAGGCCGTGAGAGAGAGAGGGAAGCAGGCTCCCCACTGAGCAGAGAGCCTGATATGGGGCTTGATCCCAGGATCCTAGATCATTACCTGAGCTGAAGGCAGAGGCTTATCCCACTGAGCCACCCAGGCTTCCTAATGCCTAGTCTTCTAAAGTATGAAAACTGTCAAATAGTAAGTGTGTGATAAAGTCAACCACTGAGTTTGTGACAGTACTATTATGCATCAACAAAAAACCTAACAGACCATCAATGGTGGTAGGCTGAGTGTGATAGCCCTGAGATGGGTAGAACTGTGCAATTGCTGAAACTTTCACTGGAGGTGAACTAAGATGGGATAATTGCAGACGGAAAGCACTTGTAGATGCAATAGCCTAAGCTTTTGAGAGGCTAAGGAAAGTGTTCATTATAAAGATATTGGAACTAGATTACTCTTGCTGAGCACCATAGATGTACTGGGAAGAGAAATGAAATGCTGAAAGTTAGGGTTCCAGTCGTCCGAAACATGTCAATAATCTCCTACAAAGTAACGGGTAAGTTATCACATTTCACACTTCCTATCACAAAGAAGGAGGGACAACACTTGCTAGGCTTCTCTGAGTCTGCAGGCATAATATTTACTTGAGAATATTGCTTTGATACATTTCCTGAATGACACAGATGGCTGCCAAGTTTAAGTACTGCCCAGAACAGTAAAGGGCTCTGCATCATCTCTTAACTGTAGAGAGAGCAGTTTTGCTTCTTGGACCATACAACATGACAGCGCCTATGATATTAGATGTATCAGTGGTGGGGAAAGATGCTGGAGAATGAATGGGAAATAAATCATAAAGAAAAGTGCAAGGGTTCTGAAGCAAGGCAAAAAACAAAACAAAACAAAAACAAAAACACCCCCAAAAAACCTTTTAGCAGAAAAAACTCTGGCAGGCTATTTGGGCCCTGACAGAGACAGAGCACCTCACCATGAGATGTCAAATTGTTGAACTGCCTGTAAGGAGTGAGTTTTGTCAGACCTACTAATTCATAAGGTCCCGTGGGCCCAGCAAAACCTATGGTCAGAGTAAGTAATATATCCATGATTGGGCATGAGCAGGGCCAGAACACAAGTAAGCTGTATGGATGTGTGGCAAGACTCCTGTGTCCATCAACCATAATTGCACTGGTACCTGCCTCTAAGCTCAATTAATGTTGCTGCATGGGATTATGAAGTTCCTTAAAACTGGCTGGTGGAGGAGAAAAAAGGCTAAGCTTTGTTCAAGCATTTTGCACATAAAGAGCAGTGACCTGAAGTAAGACACATAGATAGTGGCAGATGGCTTTGGCGATTGATAGGGGCTTGGAAGTAGAAAGACTGAAAGATTGGGGAGAAGAAGGGTTGTGGAAGATACATGTGAATGGACGTATGAGGGTGGGCATTAAGTGTGGCAGTCTTTGAATCAAATCACATGGTGATGCGCATCAGAGAATATCCCATCAAGGTAGAGATGATAAATGACCACATAAACAGTTGATATTTGCTAGCCTCTGCTTTTATCTACCCACAGGGGACTTGGAGAGCACATGCACAGGGTAGCTATGGTGCACATGCACAGAGTAGCTATGGAACTTACAGTTAGTTCTCTGCCATAACAATGCTGATCTAGCTACTGCAACAGCCAAATATACAACCTGCCAGCAAAATATACCAACACTAAGTCCTTAATACAGTGTGATCCCTGAAGACCAACCAGCCACTTGAAAGAAAATTAATTATATTCCACCCTGGAAAGGCCAGTGATTCAACTTGGGTGGGAGTGATGCATACTCTGGTGTGAATTTGCTTTCCCTACCCACATTGGCAAGAACTGTTATCTGAAGGCTTACAGAGTTCTGTTTTACAAATAAGAGATTCTGAAAACCATTGTCTCAGACAAGGGGATTCACTTTATGTAAATGATGTGTGACAGTTGATGTATATTTGTGGTAGATCAAATTATGACCCCCCCTCCAAAATTGTCCACATTGTAATCCTTATAAACTGTGAATACCTTACATGGAAAAGGGGACTTTGTAGATGTGATCAAGTTAAAGATCTTTAAATGAAGATTATCCTGGATTATCCAGGTGGGTCCAATGGAATCACAAGACTTTTTTTTTAAAGATTTTTTTTTTTTAAATTTTAGAGAAGGAGAGGAGGTTACAGAGAGAGGGAATTTCCAGCAGACTCCCCGCTGAGCACACGGGCCTATGTGGGACTTGATCTCACAAAATCAAGATCATGGTCATGATCTGAGCCAAAATCAAGAGTTGGCTACTAAACTGACTGAGCCACCCAGGTGCCCCAACAAGATTCTTATAAGAAGGAGGCAGGTTGGTCAGAGTGAGAGAAGGCAATGTGACAATGAAAACAGAGAAGGTGTGATGATAAGGAGAGGAGAAATAGAGAAAGAGACAGATTTAAAGATGCTATGCTGCTGGCTTTGACTGTGGAGGAAGGGCCATAAGCCAAGGAATACAGATGGCCTCTAGAAGCTGGAAAAGACAAGGAAATGAAGGCTTCCCTAGAGCCTCTTCAAGAAATATAGCCCTGCTAACATCTTGATTTTAGGACTTCTGACCATCAGAAATATAAGATAGTACATTTAGTTTGTTTTTACTTAGTAAATTTGTTGCAGGAATAAGAAGAAACAAATACAGTGCCAATTGGATCCACTTACCTTAGCATATAAATTGCCACCCGGAACTTGCTGTTGATAGAATTGAAGGTGCAATTGGGGCACAAGTTACACATAATGCACCTTAAATTAATAGCTATTACATGGCACTGTGTCCCTACTGGGTAGAATATATGAATTCAAGAACCCAGAGTGAAAGTAGTAGTGGCCTACTCCCAATGAACCTTTAGAGAATATGTGTTTTTCTCCTGCTTAGACTCTGTAGTTCTAGAGCTCCTAGTTCCCAAACGTCAAATGCCCCATTGGACTTAGAATCATGGCTGCTTTCAGTCACTTCAGGCTCCTCAGTCCAAGAGACCAGCTCTAAGAAAAGAGTCTCTATTCTGGCAGGAGTAATTGACCCAAGTCATCAGAAGTAGATAGGGCTGCTATTCCATATGTGAGCAGGGAGAATATGTATAACACTTAGGCAAGCCATGGATATGTCTCTTGATAGCCCTTACACAATTTTTTTTAATTTTTTAATTTTTTATAAACATATAATGTATTTTTATCCCCAGGGGTACCTGTCTGTGAATCACCAGGTTTACACACTTCACAGCACTAACCATAGCACATACCCTCCCCAATGTCTATTACCCCACCCCCCTCTCCCGACTCCCGTCCCCCCAGCAACCCTCAGTTTGTTTTGTGAGATTAAGAGTCACTTATGGTTTGTCTACCTTCCAATCCCATCTTGTTTCTTTTCTTCTTTTCCTACCCCCCAACCCCCCATGTTGCATCTCCACTTCCTCATATCAGGGAGATCATAGGATAGTTGTCTTTCTCCGATTGACTTATTTCACTAAGCATGATACCCTCTAGTTCCATCCACGTCGTTGCAAATGGCAAGATTTCATTTCTTTTGATGGCTGCATAGTATTCCATTGCCTTACACAATTTTTATGTTAAATTAATAAGTCCAGTCCACATAGCCTGAGAAGGGCATGGTGACTAGAAGCCCAAGGACTCTCAAGAATGAGTGTGGGTGACCCTACAAGATAGGCCACCTAGATTAGCAGTGGTTCTAGCTGAAGGTAAGGAAACCTAGGGCAGCTGGGGAAGAGGGTCATTGTGAATTTCTCTTGTAGCAGTGAAACTCTGTAGCAACAAGGACTGTGGTTTATCCTACTTATTTTCCTCTTTTAGGTTTCTGCAGGGAAAAAAAAAGACAATCCAGAATCCTGTATATAGGGTGAACTCTCTAGAGAAGCAAATAAAATTAAGCAAAGTTAGGAGTGAACTGAAATGGGCATTATAGGCTATTGCCCTGATTGACTGCCATTTGCGATTGAGTCACTTACTTCCCTGAGGTCAGAGGTGTTGGTTGCTGACAGTTCATAGCTGAGCCCTTCCTCCTCTGAGCGTTGTCCTCAGCAAAAGGTTGTTGCCTGGACCATGGTTGTGTCACCACACACCCTGAGGTGCATTTTGTTTCACTGTCTTAACACTGCAGTGGTACAGGAGCCTAGCCTTACCCTTAATTTGGTGACAACTCTACAGGTCATCCCAATTCCTTAGTTCTCTGTGGGTTGGCTGATGCTTCTCCGCTGATCCTCAGTTCAACTTCTCTCTACCTAGACTTGTTTCGTCACTTCTTTACAAGTTTTATTCCTAAGTGTAATGTCAATACACTTCCTGCGTGCAAGTTCTTGTTTCAGATCTGATTTCCTGGGGAGCTTAAACTAGGACAGTTACTGTGATGAAGATATGCAAAATTTGTCATTGCATTTGCTTGAAATATTGATGGTATTATTCATGTCATGCCATGTTCTAAATTTCATCTTATAACTAAGTACTCAAAAAATTGCCTTTCCTAAAACCTATTCTTTTTCTTTTCATTAATAAAAATTTCATAGTTGATCATGATTCCTTTTGCACTTGGCTACTGAGAAACAGTAAATTGGGTATGTGCTACAGTCCTTTTTCAAGTTCTGATTAAAAAAATCATTAAGTTTGTAACAAATGAAAGCCAAAACATATCTTTATTAAACAAATGGCTAAGCAAGGGGACAGAGCTTAATATAAAGCAAAAAAACCTCTATTTTCTGAACCCCAGATATTAACACTTTCAGCCATCCACTCACTTTAATACTGTCAGGGTAGTACTTCTTACATGACAGGGAAGAGATTATGTACTCTCTGAAGGATGAAAGGAGGAATGTTGGGCTATACATGCCCAATTTCTGCTTCCTAACTCAACAATGAGATAAGGTACTGCTTCTCCCCTATGCATCTTCTATCATCATTATTCTCCTGATGGTTAGAACGTATCAGGCACCATGAACAAAAGACACCAGTTAGGTCCTTGTAGCTTCAGCATGACCTGTTGAGGGCCTCAGCTAAGGAAGTCAGCACAGAGGAGACGTAAAGAGGTAAGATGCACAAAATAAGTGATCTAATGTGGAGGATGAGAGAAATGGAGGATCCTAATCTGACTCACAGATTCTGGGTGGATAATGGTGTCATTCACTGAGATGGGAAGCCAGGAAAAGAGGCTGTTTTGGAACAGGAGATTAAAAGTGATGTTTATCTTCTCTAACATATTTCTTGGTCTGTTAAGAGACTGCTTTTAGAGGATGTTCTCACTCCCCAACTTAAACACATTCCTCTGGCATTGATTTTTGATTCGGTCCATCCTATTCTTTACACAATGGTCATTTTTGAAAACTATATGCAATGAAATATTATCCAGTAGTAAAAATGAACACATGCCACAACCTTGTAGATGTTATACTAAACAAAGAAGCCAGACACAGAGGCCACATATTGTATGATTCCGTTTATATGAAACATCCAATATAGACAAAACCATTGAAACAAAGTAGATTTGGTTGCCAGTGGCTTGGGGAAGAGGGGCGATGGTATTTTGGAGGGGGTGGGGGAATGTGATGAAATTGTTCTAAAAATAGATAGTGTGGATGATTGCACAACTGTGCAAATATATTAAAAACCACTGAATTGTACACTTTAAGAGGATGAATTTTATGGCATATGAATTGTATTTCAGTAGAACTTATTTTAAAGATCTGCTTCAGATCCTTCAGTGATTTTGTATTAGAGTAATTAAAGCTAGCTTCCACAACAATCCCCATGAACTGCTTATTCTCTTTACCCTTCAGATCCATTCTTCTCCCTTCACTGAGCAGCTTTGTGCCCTAGGAGGCTACATCTCCAGTGCACTACAAGCCTGGACTCTCCCAAGGCTGCATTCTGATTGGGTTTGCCCAACAGGGATATCCTCTCAGGAGACAGAAAGACAGAAGAAAAGGCAGGTCAAGGTATTTTTCTGGCTCTCTCCCCTTCTTCTGGCAACAGCAATATCCCTTCATGACTGGAGTTCCTGCTGGGGCATTCATCCTCTGTGGCATCAGCTCTCAGGGCTCTGATAACTCTATTTCCTCTCTGTCTTTTCAGTTGCAGGAGTGGGAACATCTTCCTGATTCCCATGTTTCTTCCCTTACCATGTCCATACCTCTGAAAGGATTTCCTTCCTTAAAGTCTATTCATTTGGGGGCTCCTGGGTGGCTAGTTAGTTGAGTGTCCAGTTCTTGGTTTCAGCTCAGGTCATGAACTCAGGGGCGTGGGATCAAGACCCATATCTGGCTCTGTGCTGGGTGTTGAGCCTGTTTAAGATTCTCTCTCTCCCTTTCCCTCTGCCTCTCTCCTCCCCCCACTTTGCTCTCTTTGTCTCTCTAAAATAAATAAATGAATAAAATATTTTTTAAAAAATTTCTTCATTTAAACCACTTGGGATGATTTGTTTTCTGGTAGAATTCTGATCGATACCCCCCAAACCTCAGTGGCTTAACACAATAAAAGTTGACTTCTCACACATTTGATACAAGTCAGATAACCCTCTTCTGCCATCTGGACTCATGGCCTCCAACACATGGTAGGAAAATGGTGAATTAGCAGATCGTAGGGGATGCTCTCAAAGGCCAGACTTACATCTATCCCACCCACATCCAATGCCCAAAACAAGTCACAGGGTCCCAAGCTAACTGCTACCATCGTGGCATGGTGAACATATGGCACTATCTCTGACTAGTACTACAAAATTGCCTTCATATTTAAATGTACTCCCTAGTAGAGCATAAAAGATATGTCACCATCTGGTCCCAACCTACCTTGTTAACTTTACGGCTGCTAGTGCCCCATGCTGTGTCTTTACACAAGCTATTCCCTCTGCCAGAGTTTTCATCCTCTCTCTTCTCCACTTGGATCACTTCAGAAATCAGCCCAGTAATTAATTTGTCCAGAAAACTTATTCTGACTCTTCCCAGGGCTGATTTAACTATTGATCCTCCATGGTACAACCATAGTGCCAGGAAAACAGCTCCATTATAACATTAATGGTTCTGTTATAATTTCATTTATTTCTTCATCATATTGGCAATTGAGCTATGAATTTCTTGAAGGCATGGATTATATTTCATTTCTACCTTTGCCAGTACCTATCACTGTAGTCACTATACAGATAATAATTTTAGTTAGTGGTTCTTAGCAAAGGTAGTACTATTCCCTCAAAAGAGCATTTTGAAAATTCGTGGACATGTTTTTCATTGTCATAATAACCAGGAAACCCTACTGACATTTAGGGTATGGGCTAGAGGTAATAAACATCCTGCATTAAATGGGACAGTCTGTCACAATGAAGAACACTTCTCTGTCCTGAGAGACTTTCAGTTGTACCACTGGATCTTCAAATAGATGAGAAACCTGTTTATATTGACTTGAATCTGGAACCCAACTCAGCTTTACATAGAAATGCTGTTTTGGTTGTCTTTTGTTATATAATTGAACAACCCAGAATATGGAGACTTAAAACAGTAGAAGTTTATTATCTCCCATGTTTCTGTAAGATGACTGGCTCACTTGGCAAGTTCTTCTGTTCCATGTGATGCTGAGCATTGCTGCACTCAGATGGGCTCAGTGGGGCTTGAACATCCAAGATGGCTCTCTCTCATCACTGGGAGTTGATCTAGGGGTGTCATTTGGAGCACCTCAGATCTCCTTCATGTGGTCTTTCCTTGTGGCTTAGGCTTCACTGGGTTTACATTTATAAAATATTTATAAAATAATAGATATTATATATTTAATTATTAAATATTTGAAGTAAGTATAATTATACATAACACCAAAATATTTGTAGATAGAAGGGTAGATAGAAACAAACTTTCATTTTAGTTTTCCCTTAAATTAGAGCATTGTGGTTTTTTAATTATGTATAGATATAAGTTATATTACTTATTAATTTAATATCAGGATAGTAAAGAACTTGTTACACAATATTTGCTCTAAGGAGGAGATAGGGTAATAGATTTGAAAGATTACTGATTTGTGTGAACTGAATGGATAATCTGGCATTCCCTTTTGGTTTCTGTATTTGTCTTCTCTGGGCACAAATCAACTCAAATCTCTAAAAATATGGGGAATATGAATAAATGAATAACTTAATATCTTATTATGTGTTTTTCCAATTATTAAAATGCATAATTCTCATGGAATATATGGCATTTATCTTCAAAGCTGCTTTTTTTCTCCCACAGAAATAATTTTTTGTTATTTTCTAGTTTGAACCAGATTAATACAAATGTATAGATAATGTGTCATAACACATATAACACTGTTATATTTTATTGGCATACCTTAATAAGAACAACTTCTTGATTAACTACTACATAATCTTATTTTTGGAATAAGATGGAAATTATACATAATGATTTTAGATTCCTGACATTGCAAATTGCTTCACCTCATATTAAGATCTCTTAAGAAAAAAAAATCATTAGACTTTTTAGTGAAGCCAGCCTGTGTATAAATGTATTTATCCCATACCTTTCCTTATATGATTAGGTTGAATAACTGTTGTACTTATAATATACTTATTATCTGAAACTAAATTCTATAGAGCTGTATTTACTAATAATCTCTTCCTGTGATCTCCTACTGCTTATGTAATGCATTACTATATAATCAAGGGTTTGTTTTCTAATGCTTATATTTTCATGCCAAAATACACAAGTGGGTCTTTGATTATTAAATCACTAGCATTTCCCATAGTATGATTTTTTAAACAAGTAGACAAATACAAAAATCAAATAAACTCATTTAATGTCCTTTGCTCTGGGATCTGAAAAATGCTGCCCTCCTGGTCTGGTAAGCAGAGGATACCCTCCCAGTTTTTTGGATGTTAACCATTGGTTCTGGTAGACATATGCATCCTTGTGGATCTGGTAGATAGGTAATACCCTCCTGATCTGGTGCTACTCTCTTGGTCTGGTTGGCTGATTCTCCTCTCCTGGCTGGTAGACACATGCTACTTCTTTGTTTGATAGATGCTAGTTTCCTGATTTAGTAGACAGATGCTGCCCTTCTGGTCTGGTAAGGCAATAGAGAACCAAGCTCTCAAACTAAAATAGTCCTATAAATCATCACTTAGCTTCTGCTCAGGAAACAGAGCAAATGATTCTGTTAGTTACCACTGGTGTAAGGCACAAATATCCCCTGAAAATTGTACTGTGGACAGGATATAAGAGATATAATTACTTAACTACTGTTGCTACAATAGGCTCTGGTAAACACTGTCATTTTCCTTCTTAAATTATTTTAAGGAGGGGCAAGAGAAATCCAGTTTCACATCAAGCTTTATCTTCATGCTTTATAAAACTGAATACTGGTGTGGAAACCCCATGAATATTTGACCACAGAGAGAAAATCCCCACCCTTAGCCAACCTCTGTGTCTATATCGGTTCTAGTTTGCGGAACTAGGTCAGCGTCAATTATACTGTGGCAAGAGAGAAATTGGACTGGTTCCTTGTAAGTACAAATAGTGACTAATTTAATTGTTAATTTTTTAAAAACACTGCCCACATATAACATTGAAAGCTATGACAAATATTTTTGACATACTCTTTTATTGCTCCCCTATTTTCCCCACACAAACCATAAAGTATTTTTTCAGTGTATTAGAAAAGTTTACTTAATCTTTGTACCAAAGAAATTATAAGAAAAAGACAAATAATAGTAAATTTTAGAATCAACCCACCAATATTGCTTATAATATATTATAATATATTATATATATATTATAATATATTATATAATATATTATATAAACTCTATTTGAGTTAATATCACATCTCTGACATTTAAAAATTTATCCTTATTTCAAAGCAATATAAGTTCAATCTAAAAATGAATATTGGCCTATCCTAAGGGTGTTTACTGAATGTGAGAGAAAATTAATTCTGTTGACAAACAAAAATAGTGCCTTAAAGTGTGTGTGTGTACAGCATCTTGTCCAATGAATCCATTTTACAAGCATGGAACTGAGGACATAAACATTTCTTTTTTTACGATGACATAAAAACACAAAATAGTACAAAGGAGAGAATCAGCTTATTGTCCTATCCAACAAAAATGCATCCCCTTGTTCAAAATGTAGTATGAAACTCACTTAACAATTGTAAACACATTAGTTATAGTAGTATTACAACTTCATTAGTCAAAATATTAGAGTGATTTAATGGATTTTCACTTATTAGAATTATACTTTTCATAATTGCACAGATCTGATAACTATTGAATAAACTATTCTAAACTATATAAATCCCACTGCTATGATTCCATACTTTATGTAATTGGTGATAGAACAATATAGTTTTAGAGTACTACAATAACAGTTTGTCTTATATGAAGTGAATTTGTTATCATGTGGGTTTGTGGTGTAGCCCTATTAATAAATTTAAAAAGCCAAAATCCTTCTGGGCCATTGTACTACTTTAATATGGCTAACATTCAGCAAGAAGACAGCCCTAGCTCAGAAAGTGAAATAATTGAACTGGAGAGCTAAAATGTGAGAGGGTAAGTCATAAAGATAACTAGAGGTTTAGCAGAATTTTGCAGAATTGACGAGAACATTCCATTTTGTCCTTTCCCTTTTATTCCACACATGGAAATCATCACTATGGCATCTTCTGCTTTATGACTTATTTGTTAAAAAGAACCTTAATAAGCTGATTAATTGTTACTATTTCTTCCCAAGAGGGTGAACATGGAAAGTAGTGACATTTAAAGTTTATTATTTATTACCAGCTCTCATAAAATGCATATTTACTTATAAATCTTCAGGTGTATACACATGCATACGTGCATGGGTGAATATATAGCTAAGGAATAATGAAAATAATTGGCTTACATAAATTTTCAGTTGAATTTTGGCTCTATCTATTACATGTTTTTATATTTAGGATTTTCTAAATTGTACTTTATAGCTATTCTTTTTGTAAAAATTCCATTTCTGTAGCAGATTAGCTACAGTCAATATCTCATATTTGTATAGCATGCTATAGTTTTAAATATTATCTTCAAAATATAATTGCAAATAATGAAGTAACACTGCTCTATTCTGGATGAGACAACTATGTCCAGAATGGTTAAAAAATGTGTCCAAGGTCATATAAATAAGATGTGGCTTAGTGCTATATTTTATCATTATATTATTTTCCATTATATTTTAAAATAGCATTTAGTATAATCTCTAAACCATGTATGTATATGACCTTTTAAACTGAACTTGAAAGAATTTTTTTAAACAACTCGGACACATTACTTATCTCTCTGACACTCAACATCCTTATCTCTAATATGGAGATAATAGTAGTACCTGTCTACAGGATTGTTGTGAGCTAATTCATGGAAACTCATACAACAGTGCTCAGAACATAGTAAGTGCTTAGTAAAAATGTTAACCATAGTGATTACTGAGACCACTGATCTTTATAGTCTTTTCTTTAATCCATATATAATCCTGCTTTTTGGAGGGGATGCCCTCAATTTTCTGAATTCTAATTCCATTTCCTTTCCTTCAGTAGATCATCAGTTTCATATATTTTAGGTAGATTTCTTTCATTCTGCCTTCCATACTTTTATTTATGTGTGTGTGCTATATGTGTCTGTTTGCCTACCTACTTTGAATTTCTTTTTTAATGAGTTGCCTATTTAAATCTTTTGCTGTTTTTTTATTGGGTAATCAGTTTGGATCCCCTAGGAAGTAGATGCCAAGCTGAACATATACAGAGACATTTATTACTAATTGTAATTGCATTTCAAACTTTATAGAAACAAGGGTGACCTGCTATTAGAATGTAATGGGGAAGGGAGGATTCTTTTCTGTTTATTTGTTTTTTTCCTTTCTTTTTGCAGTGAAACTTTGTGTTGCTATCGGTTTGACGGGCCCTGCTCTAGTGTAGTTGTCAGTCTGGGGTGGGAAATATACTGATAGATCTGCCATTACTTTATGAGATCATTTGTTACATTATCTTTTAAGAATAGCATCCATTTTCTGGAAAACAGCATGGAGGTTCCTCAAAAAGTTGAAAATAGAGCTACCCTATGACCCAGCAATTGCACTACTGGGTATTTACCCTAAAGTTACAAATGTAGTGATCCAAAGGGGCACTTGCACCTGAGTGCTTAATAGCAACAATGTCCACAATAGCCAAACTATGGAAAGAACCTAGATGTCCATCAACAGATGAATGGATAAAGAAGATGTGGTGTGTATATATATATATATATATATATATATATATATATATATATATATATATATATATATAATGGAATACTATGCAGCCATCAAAAGAAATGAAATCTTGCCATTTGTGATGACGTGGATGGAACTAGAGGGTATTATGCTTAGCGAAATAAGTCAATCAGAGAAAGACAATTAATGTATGATCTCCCTGATATGAGGAAGTTGAGAGGCAACATGGGGGGTTTGGGGGGTAGGAAAGGAATAAATGAAACAAGATGGGATTGGGAAGGAGACAAACCATAAGAGACTCTTAATCTCACAAAACAAACTAAGGGTTGTAGGGAGAGTGTGGTTGGGTTATGGACATTGAGGAAGGTATGTGCTATGGTGAGTGCTGTGAAGTGTGTAAACCTGGCGATTCACAGACCTGTACCCCTGGGGCTAATAATACATTATATGTTAATTAAAAAAAAAGCAGTACTCGTTTCAATAATTTAAATGTTAATGTTGAGAAGTAAAGCTGCCACCTTTAGATTTTCCTGTTTCTAATTTTATGTGAGGGAAACAATAATTGGTTACCTTCGAATTTTGAAATTAAAAAATGGACAATTTTTTTTAAAGAAAAAGAAGGATAAAAGTGTCTTGGAATAAATAGTGAAAGTCTCTGACCTTAGTGCTGATTTGACATGTGCGAAAGGAGAGAAGGAAGGAAAGTTGACTGTGAAGAGTCTCTCATTGCAGTGCAGCTCTGAGAAAGCATCAGCCAGGCCAGTGGGGAGTCCCAGGGCAACAAATGCCTATCAGAGAAGTCCTATGATGGATGGGAATGAGTAGGTCCTAATACCCTGCCTTGCTCAGTTATTGGCTGAGAGCTGACCTGGAGAACCTGGCCTTGGTGTGAATACTGTGGTGGATCCAAAAATGTTGCAGCCATCTACCAACTACCCTTCTTATTTATTTGTTTACTTATTTATTTATTCATTCATCCATCCATCCATTTATCCATTTATAAGTTTTCAATTTTAATTCTAGTGTAGTTAACATACAGTGTTATATTAGTTTCAGGTATATAATATAGTCATTCAGCAGTTCTATGCATTTTTCCCATTCTTCATGATAAGAGTATTCCTTAATTCCCATCACTTATTTCACCAACTACCCTTCTTGCCACAGTTTCTCTTGAAGGGAGATCTGAGTAACACATCTTCAAGGCCCCCAAAATTGCTCAGTGTTTTCTCACAGATACTATGGAATCCCTTGCATATTTTAAATATTAATCTTTTGTTGGTTGCAACAAAAGGCTAATTGGTTGCAATGACTTGTCTGTTAACTTTGAGATGTCAGTCACAAAATGGATATTTACCATTTGTGGAATCCAGTTCTACATCTTCTTTGCTTCTGAAGTTGCATAATATTATGTAGTATCTGAAATATTCCTAAAAGAACTTCTTCATCAAAGATTATTGAAAGCCTTGTTCATATGATTTCTGTTGCCAAATTCCATTGCTATACATATATGCTACACATAGAAATTTACAAGGTTGTGAGTTTTTCTTTTTTTAAATCAAATGTCTGCTACCAGCTTGCATCATTTCCTTGGCAAGTCTACCATCCACCCACTGATTAAACAATACAGTCCATTTGTAATAGAGCAAATTCTCTCTTGCCTGAGAATTGGGCTTGGGATTGTTTAGGGGCTACAGATCTGGCTCTGAAATAACTGGTGCCTGCCATTCTTTCTCAGTCTATATAAGAAATCTGAGAGTAGGACAATGAAAGACAGTTGGGGGTTGTCAGTGGAAGTGGTAGGGAGGAGAGGGTGCTAAGAGAATTTCTTCCAACAAATGGTGATAACCAGCTAGAAGAAGAGACGCCATTCTGTTCCTGACAGATGTCTTCGTTGGGAGAAAATTCTTCCCATTCTTCATGAGTCTTTCACGTATCTATATGTCTTATGAATTAAGTACAGACTAATTTTGTTCTGGTTTATTTTTCAAGAACATTTGTACAGCAAACAGTCTTGGAACTTAAGGTTAGTGTCTTCCTCTACAGCAAAGGGCAAGAACCCTTGCTATCTAATGTAATCAAGACATCTTCTTTTGGAACAAAGGTCAGACTTACCAAGTGCCTGTCTTAAAACACCTGGATTCCCTAAATTTGAAGTTCTCCTGAAATGCAACCCATTTCATGTGCTGGTGACAGCTGTCCCTCTTTATGACTCCCTGTGGGAATTGGGGCTTGGGAAAACAACACAAAACTGGTGATGTTGTGGCTATACTCTTGCTGTAACAAACTACTTTTCTAGTCTGATACAGCAGTCTTGTGTTTTCTACCAGCATTCTTGAAACTATGACAGATTAACTTGTTAGCTTGCAAATAATATATTCTCAGACTTTTCACAATTCTTAATATTCTGCTTAGACAGTGGGTTTGTGTTTCTTTTCCTCTGTGTTTATCTGAACATAAGAAAAGGGAATTGGGAAAAGATGGCAAGACAGAAAGAAGAAATTGAATAGACCAGTTTTTACATAATCACCACTGAATGGAGTACACAAGTTTTCTATTGCCACAGTAATGCCACACAACAAACAACAATGAAATTTTAATGACTACAACAATAAACATTTATTTCACTCAAAAGTCTGAGAGACTCAGCTGATATGAATTGAGATCACTTTTTTTTTTTTTTTTTTTTTTGGCAGGGGTGGAGGGCTCCTTAATGAGCTAGGATGACTTCAGCTAGGATGGCTTAGGCATTTCTGATCCTGGAATCAGTTACTTGGTCAACACAAACATGGCCTTCTCCTAGTGATGGGAGTGAGAAAGAGCATGGCAAACCCAGTTAGGCCAACATTTTCCAAGTTCCCATATCATGTTTGCTAATAACCCATTGCCAAAGAACAATTCAGAGATAACATTGACTAAAGAAAATAAAACTATTTGGGGACAAAAATATCCCAACACAAGTCCAGGTTCAAGTAAAAAGGAAATAGCCTCTATGTCTTAGTGAAAGAATCTACAAAGTCATAATAAAAGGCATGGATACAAGGAAGGTAAAGAACTGGGGCTCTAAACAGCCAATGGATTAAAGATGAAATTAAAAGAGAAATGAAAGAGTTTCTTGAGACATTAAAAAATGGAAACATATCAGAATTTATGGGATGCTGCAAAACAGTTCTAAGAGGAGAAAGTTCATAGCAGCAAATGCCTATGTTAAGAAGTAAGGAAGGTCCCAAATAAAAAACTTAACTCTACACCTTACAGAATAAGAAAAAGAACAAACTGAGCCCCAAGTTTGCAGAAGGAAGGAAATGATAAAGATTAGAACAGAAATAAATAAAACAGGAAACAGAAAAACAATAAAAAAGATTAACCAAGTTAAGATTTAGTTCTTTGAAAAGATAAAAAAAAATTGACAAACCCTTAGGTAGACTAACCAAGAAAAAAAGAGGAGCCAAGAAAATAAAATTATAAATGAAAAATAGACATTACAACTGAAACCACAGAAATACAAAAGACCATACAAAGCTACTTTGAACAACTATATGCCAACAAACTGGAATGCCTGAAAGCAATTGGAAAATTATTAGACCCATACAACCTACCAAGACTCAATCAAGAAGAAAGAATATCTGAACAGCCAATTACTACTAAGGAGATTGAATCAGTAATAATAATAATAATAATAATAATAATAAATCTCTCAATGAAGAAAAGCCCAGGACTAAATGGCTTCACTGGTGAATTTTACTAAATATTTAAAGAAGAATAAATATCAATCTTTCTCGAACTCTTCCAAAAAATCAAAGAGGAGAATCACCTGGGTGGCTCAGTCAGTTGAGTGTCTGACTCTTGGTTTTGGCTCAGGTCATGATCTCAGGTTCATGAGATCAAGCCCCAGATCCAGCTCCATGCTCAGAAGGGAGTCAGCTTGGGATTCTCTCTCTCTCTCTCTGCCCCTCCCTGTGCTGCCAATCTCTCTAAAAATAAATAAATCAATCTTTAAAAACAAACAAAGAGAAGGGAATACTCCCAAACTCATTTTACAAGGCCAGCATTATCCGGATATCAAAACCAGACAAGGGCACTACTAGATAGAAAAGAAAACTGCATGCCGATATCCTTGATGAATATAGATGGGGAAATTCTCAACAAAATACTAGCAAACCAAATTCCACAGCATATTAAGACTGTTCACCATGATAAGCTGGTATCCCTGGGATGCAAGGAGTGTTCAATATATGCACATCAATGTGATACATCATATTAATACAATGAAAGTGAAGAATTATATGATCGTATCAATCAACAAAGAAAAGGCATTTGACAAAATTCAAGTCATTAATTATAAAAAATATTTCATAAATTAAGCATAGAAGGAATTTATCTCAACACAGTGAAGGCCATATATGACAAGTTAACATTATACTCAATAGTAAAAAAGTTGAAAGCTTTTTCTCTGAAATCAGGAAAAAGAATAGGCTGCCCACTCTCACTGCTCCTGTTCAATGTAGTACTGGAAGTCCTAGCTAGAGCAACTGGCAAGAAAAAGAAAGAAAAGTCAACAGAATCAGAGAGTGAGAAGTAGAATTGTCTTATTTGCAAATGACATGATCTCAAAAATAGAAAATCCTAAAGAGTAAACTAAAAAATTTTAGAACTAATCAATGAATTTAGTAAAGTTACAGGATAAAAAAGTAATATAAAAAATCAGTAGCATTTTTATATACCAACAATAGTTTCTGAAAAAGAAATTTAATTTAATTTAATTTAATTTAAATTTAAATGGCAAGGTGAAAAATCTCTACTCTGAAAAAAACTGAAGAAGACACACATAAGTGGAAAGGTATGTGTGTCTTGTTCATGGGTTGAAAGTGTTAATAATAATGAGTTAATTAATAAAGGATTAATCAATAATAATAAAATGTCAATACTTCCAAGAGCCATTTGTAGATTCATGGTAATCCCTATCAAGATTCCAATGACATTTTTTACAGAAATAGAAAGAGTACTTCTACAATTTATATGGGACTACAAAACCCCCGAATAGCTAAAGAAATCCTGAAAAAGAACAAAACAGAAGACATCACACTTCCTAATTTTAAGCTATACTATAAAGCTGTAGTAATTAAAATAGTGTGGTACTAGCATAAAATCACATAGACCAATGGAACAGAATTAAGAGCCCCCAAATGAACCCAAGCATATATGGTCAACTAGTATTTGGCAAGGGAGCCAAGAATACTGAATGGGAAATAGTCTCTTCAATAATTGGTGCTTGGAAAATTAGATATTCACATGATCTCTATCTTATACCACTCAAAAAATTAACTTGAAATGGATTAAATACTTAAATGTAAGCTCTGAGACTATGAAATTCCTAGAAGAAAACATAGGAAACAAATCCCTTGACATGGGTCTCAGTAATTATTTTTTGGAAATCACACCTAAAGCACAAGCAAAAGAATGAACGTGGGACTACATTAAACAAAAAATAGCTCTGTAGAGCAAAAGAAACTATCAACAAAGTGAGAAGACAAAGAATGAGAAATAAAATTTGTAAACTATATATGTGATAAAGTGTTAATATTGAAAATATATAAAGAATTCATGGCAAAGAAAACAAATAATCCAATTAAAAAATTGACAAAAGACCTAAATAAACATTTTTCCAAAAAAGTGTATAAATGGCCAATAGGCATGAAAAGATGTTTGACATCTAATATTGAATATAATATGGAATATTATATGTATATATATAAAATGGAATATTATGGAATATATTATTCAGCCATAAAAACAAGGGGATCCTATCATTTGTGACAACATGAAAGGACCTTAAAGGCGTTATGCTAAGTGAAATAAGTTAGAGAAAAACAAATACTGTATGATATCACTTATACATGGAATCTTTAAAGATTATTATTTATTTATTTGACAGAGAGAGAGAGATCACAAGTAGGCAGAGAGTCAGGCAGAGAGAGGGGGAAGCAGGCTCCCTGCTGAGCAGAAAGCCCGATGTGGAACTCCATCCCAGGACCCTGAGATCATGACCTGAGCCAAAGGCAGAGGCTCAACCCACTGAGCCACCCAGGTGCCCCATACATGGAATCTTTAAAAACAAAACAAAACAATTAAAAAAAAAAACAAAAAACACACACCAGATTCATAAAAAAAGAGATCAGATTTGTGGTTACTAGAGGTGGGGGTTGGGGATAGGAGGGACTGGAAGAAGGTGGTTAAATGTACAAACTTCCAGTTATACTGCTAAGGATTTCATGTACAACATTATGACTGTAGTTACCACTGATGTATGATATACAGGAAACTTGTTAAGAGATTAGATTGGAAGGGTTCTCATCACAAGGAGAAACTTTCTTTTCTTTTATTGTATATATGAGATGATGAATGTTAACGAAAGTTACTGTACTAATCGTTTAACAATATATGTAAATTAATCCATCATACTGTATGCTTTAAACTTATACAGTGCTATATGTCAATTATTTCTCAATTAAACTGGAAAAAATACCCTCAAAAATAATTGGGGCTCTTAATGCAATCTGTCTTTCACATGAGAGAGTATATATGAGTTTCCATGGGCTAAGTAAGCAGGATGGAATAGAGCTGGACTTCAGCCATCTACTCAGAATGCCATTTAGGATCATTTCCTGTGGGAAAGGGCCTCCAATAGCTGGAGACTATGGACATCCCACAGGTGCTGGGAGCTGTGGGTGGAGGGTACGTCAAAGAGATTGTATTGGAATCAGTCTTCCACCTAGAGTTTGGGGACCTGTGTAGTGGTGAAGTCCTTCACAGGTTGCCAAAGAACTCACATAAGCATTCCATGAGAGAACCAGTGTTTTGGGTGCCTGGGACTGAGACTATCTGTGATCTGTCAATTAATGACAACCAGTGTAGGAAGGACTGCCTTCTTACCTGATCCATCCCCCTCTCCTGCCCCAGTCCCATCAAACCTATACCTTGAAGAAGAATAGAAAAGAGATATAATTGAGCAGATATATCTCTTTACACATTTTAGGCCTTTAGCAAACCTGTAGATAAAACAAATAGCTGTAGAGAACCATTTGTGCTGGGGGTTGGGGAGGAGGGAAAGGGGAAGGGTGAAAGACAGATGGAGAAAAAAGTGACCGAATCTTGTGGAATTTTCTTAAAATGATGTTAACAGAACACTATTGATTAAAGAAGATAAATCCATCTTATATTTATACCTCTCCTGAAATATTACTCCTCAATAAACCAGGTACATAAAAAAATACCCTGTTCATTTTAGTTGAACAACTAGCATTTACAAAATATGCCTATCTCCAAAATTTAGACCCAAAAGAAATATAAGATGCCATTAGGGCAAATAATTCTTTTAAAATTTTTATTTATTTTTAAAATTTCTCTTCAGTGTTACAGAATTCATTGTTTATGCACCACACCCAGTGCTCCATGCAGTACGTGCCCTCCACAATACCCACCACCAGGCTCACCCAACGTCCCACCCTTCACCCCTCCAAAACCTTCCATTAGTTCCTCAGAGTCCACAGTCTCTCAGGGGCAAATAAATTTTAAAAGTAAATGAATCCAAGGATTGATATTGTATTCTTTTACACGAAACATTGCCATTACATCACTAAAAGATGAGTAAAACTTGCATTTAAAACATCAGGTTTACATAAGAGACTCTTAATCTCACAAGACAAATTGAGGGTTGCTGGAGGGTGGGGGGGTAGGGATAGGGTGTTTGGGTTATGGACATTGGGGAGGTATGTGATATGGTGAGTGCTATGAAATGTGTAAGCCTGACGATTCACAGACCTGTACCCTGAGGCAAATAATACATTTATGTTAATAAAAATAATTAATAAACAATCAGGTTTATATTTTTACTATTAATGGATATCTGCTCATTTATAGAAAACTTTGGAAATGCAGTATAAATATTCAGCTATAATCACACAGCTCAGAAATAATATGTTAATATTTTGGTGCATTTTTATTTAATATTTCTTATCTGCGTGTGTATATATTTTAAAAGATATTTATGGGGGCGTACAGGTGGCTCAGATGGTTGTGTCTGCCTTTAGCTCAGGTCATGATCTCCACGTCCTGGAATTAAGCCCCGTGTCCAGCTCCCAGCTCCTCCAGGAGTCTGCTTCTCCCTCTCCTTCTGCCTCTTCCCCTGCTTGTACTCTCTCTGTCTCTCTCAAATGGATAAATAAAATCTTAAAAAAATAAAAGATATTTAGGATTATACTGTATATCCAACATTCTGTTTTGCTTTTTTACTCAAAATTATGTTACCATCATTTTTATAAAATTAAAGATTGAGAAATTAATTTTAAAGGCTATATGATAAATAACATATGAAAGTACTATATTAAATATAGTACTATATATACTATATATAGTACATGTATGTGTATGAAAGTACTACAATGATTGTTTTTGTCATGTTTTATTTACTAGAGTGGCATTTTAGGCATGTATTGTATATATACACACAGATTTAAAATATTTATGTGTGTGCATGTGTTTTATATTCTGTCTTCTGGGAACTGTTTGTTCTTTCCTTTTATAACCATGACTGGCAATTTTAAAAAGCTCATTCTAATAAGTTCTACTTTTTCAGATTTGATAAATTAGATAATAATCAGATTGTATAATTTTGCATTTGTTAACAGATCAGAAATCCCATATCTTATTAAGAACTTATGAACACATACTTAAGCTATTGTAGTAGTTTAGCCCAGCAAAAATAAAAAGCATCAAGTTGGAACAGGAGAAACAGCACAAAATTTATTTTTACCACCTACTAGTACTGTGATCTGTATCCATACTTCTCTAAGCTTCAACTAATTCAGTTATAAAAAGGAGAGGATGATCCTTGTCTTCTGGGGTTGTTGTGAAAATTAGAAGATATATAAAAGAATCCAGCACATAATTAGTGTATAACATTCTGTCATCCTTCAAAGTCAAACCATCAGAGAGCATCTGGAGACCCAGTAAAAAACTGATTATTGGGAAAGTATAATTACTTTATGCTTTAATAGTTTCTTCCCATAATGTAGTCTTTTTTTTAAAAAAACTGGTAACTCTTATGCTCCCTTCAATAAGGGTAAAAACCTCAATTTAATATATAAAAACCCACAGTCTATAACCCACTTCCTTTTCTTATTTCCTCTCTAACAGTACTCTTAAGTTTACTCGTCTTTCTTTCCTTTTATTATATTTTTAAATGCTTCTTCTTAATTATTCAATGTTCTGTGAGGTTCATTTTATTTATAACTAGAATTCTTTCTTCATCCTTGTTAAGTGCTAGCAACTTAATTATCAAATGAGAAGAATATCAGTCTTCTGATTGGCATTCTTTCCACTAAACTGGTTTTCAGGACAGAGAGCTAAGTTTCAGATCTGTTCTGCAAGCTCATTTCACAATAACAATGAATTAAACTGACTAAAGTACAAGAACAATTTCTTCTGGTTATAAGATATACTCTGTAGTTCATATTAAGCATTGATTTCATTTTGTGTAGTAGGAAATATTGTATCCAAAATAATGGTGCTTTTTGGAACCGATCCCAACTGGGATCCCCTAGTTTCATTCACAAAAAAGGTTGCGAATTGCATTAAGAATTCCTGCTTTTGATATTATTGGTCTAAATATCTCTGAGAGTATCATCTTTTACAGAATATTTAACTTCTGGAGAGTATACACCTTGGAGGGATTACTGTTTTTGCACATGATAGGACAGTTTTCTAAGGATAATACCTAAAATGCAAAACCAAAATTGTAATGCTGTGGTTGGATGTTTTATATGCACTTGAAAATTTCTGTACTAAAATTTACAAACATTAAGATAGTTGGGGGATATGAGGGATAGACTGGGAAGGAGCATATATGTGGACCTTTTTTTGAAGTTTATTTTATTTTTTTAAAGGATTTTATTTATTTATTTGACACAGAGAGGGAGAGCACAAGCAGCAGGAGTGGCAGGCAGGTGGAGAGGGAGAAGCGGGTTCCCCACTGAGCATGAAGCTGCTTGACCCCAGGACCCTGGGATCATGACCTGAGCTGAAGCAGATGCTTAACGACTGAGCCACCCAGGCACCCATGTAGACATTTTTTACATTAATCCCAGCATAATTAACATATGGTGTTATGTTAGTTTATGCCATATAGCACAGTGATTCAATAAGTCTATACATTACTCAGTGTTCATCAAGGTAAGTGTGCCCATGATTCCCTTCATTTATTTCACCCATCTTCCCACTCTCCTCCCCTCTAATAAGCACCAATTTGTTCTTTACTTTTAAGAGTCTGTTTATTGAGTTGCCTCTTCTTTTTTAAAAATTTTTTATAATTATGTTCTTTGTTTTTTTTAAATTCTACATATGAGTAAAATCATATGTTGTCTTTCTCTGGCAGATTTATTTCATTTAGCATTATAATAACTTTAGATCCATCCATGTTGTTGCAAATGGAAATATTTCATTCTTTTCAGCGGATGAATAATATTCCATGTATATATATATATATATATATATATATATATATATATATACAGCCTCTTCTTTATTCATTCATCTATCCATGGGCACATGGGCTTCTTCCATGATTTGGCTATTATAAATAATATTACAATAAATACGAGTGTCCATATATCTTTTCAAATTATTGTTTTCATATTCTTGGGGTAAATACTCAGTAGTGGAATTACTGGATGATATGGTAATTCCATTTTAAATTTTTGAGGAACCGCCATACTGTTTTCTATAATGGCTGCACCAGTTTGCATTCCCACCGAAAGTGCATGAATGTTCCTTTTTCCACATATCCTCTCTAACACTTGTTTCTTGTGTTGTTGATTTGAGCCATTCTGACAGATGTGAGATTTGTGGTTTTGAATTGCATTTCCCTGATGATGAGTGATGTTGAGCATATTTTCATATGTCTGTTGTCCATCTGGCTGTCTTCTTTGGAGAAATGTTTGTTCAGGTCTTCTGCCCATTTTTTTTGAAGATTTTATTTATTTATTTGACAGACAGAGATTACAAGTAGGCAGAAAGGCAGGCAGAGAGAGAGGGGGAAGCAGGCTCCCTGCTGAGCAGAGAGCCGGATGTGGGGTTTGATCTCAGGACTCTGGGACCACAACCAGAGCTGATGGTAGAGGCTTTAACCCACTGAGCCACCCAGGCGCCCCCCTTCTGCCTATTTTTAATGGAATTATTTGGTCTCTGTTGTGTGTGTTGAGTTGTGTAAGTCCTTTATATAATTTAGATACTAACACTTTGTCAGATATGTCATTTGCAAATATCTTTTCCCATTCAGGAGGTTGCCTTCTAGTTTTATTGACTGTTTTCTTTGCTGTGCAAAAGTTTTTTGTTTTGATGTAGTCCAAGTTTATTTTTGCTTTTGTTTCTTTTGTCTCAGGAGACATATCTAGGAAAATGTTGCTATGGCAGATGTCAGAGAAATTACTCTGTGTTTTCTTCTAGGATTCTTATGGTTTCAGGTCTCAAATTTAGGTCTTTAGTCCATTTTGAATTTATTTTTGTATCTGGTGTAAGAAAGTGGTCCTCTTTCATTCTTCTGAATGTAGCTGTCCAGCTTTCCCAACACCATTTGTTGAAGAGACTGTGTTTTTTCCATTGCATATACTTGCTTCCTTCGTCAAAGATTAATTGATCATATAATTGTGGGTTTATTTCTGGGATCTCTATTATATTATGTTGATCTATGTGTCTATTTTTGTGCCAGTGCCATACTTCTTTGATTACTATAGCTTTGTAGCTTTGTAATATAGCTTGATACCTGGGATTGTGATACCTCCAATTTCGTTCTTTTTTAAGATTGCATTAGTTATTCAAGGTCTCTTGTGGTTCCATAAAAATTGTAGTATTATTTGTTCTGATTGTGAAAAATGCTGTTGTATTTTGATTGGGATTACATTAAATCTGTAGACTGCTTTGGGTAGTATGGGAATTCTAACAATATTGAGTCTCCCAATCCATGAGTATGGAATATCTTTCTATTTGTTTGTGTCATCTTTAATTTCTTTCATCAATATTTTATAGTTTTCAGACTGCAAGTCTTTAACCTCTTTGGTTAACTTTATTTCTAGGTATTTGATTATTTTTGGTACAATTGTAAGTGGGAATGTTTTAATTTCTATTTCTGCTGCTTTATAATTAATATACAGAAATGTAACAGATTTTTGTATATTGATTTTGTATCCTGTGACTCTCCTGAATTAATTGATCAGTTATAGTAGTTTTTTGGTGGAGTCTTTATGGCTTCATACATGTAGTATCATGTTATCTGCAAATAGTTAAAGTTTTACCTTCTCCATACCAATTTGGTTGGCTTTTTTCATTTTGTTGTCTGACTGCTGTGACTAGAACTTCTGGTACTATGTTGAATAAAAGTGGTGAGAATGGACATCCTTGTCTTGTTCCTGACCTTAGGGGCCAAGCTGTCAGTTTTTCACCATTGAGTATGATGTTTGCTGTGGGTTTTTGATATATGGCCTATATTAAGTTGAAGTTTCTTTCTTATTCAGTTTTGGGAGGCTATATATGTCTAGTAATTATCTATTTCTTTTAGGTGGTCCAGTTTTGGGGTATATAATTTTTTCATAATATTCTCTTATAATCCTTTGTATTTCTGTGGTGTTGGTTGTTACTTCTCTTTCATTTCTGATTTTGTTTATTTGTTTGAGTCATCTGTCTCTTGTTTTTGATGAGTCTGGCTAAAGTTTTATCAACTTTGTTGATCTTTTAAAAAAACCAGCTCTTGGTTTCATTGATCTGTTCTGTTGTTTTTTTGTTTGTTTATTTGTTTTGTTTTCTTTTTTAGTTTCTATTTCATTTATTTCTGCTCTAATTTTTATTATTTCCTCCCTTCTACTGGTTTGGGGTTTTATTTGTTGTTCTTTTTCTAGCTCCTTTAAGTAAAGTTAGGTTGTTTATTTGAGATTTTTCTTGCTTCTTGAGGTAGGCCTGTATTGCTATAAACTTTCATCCTAGAACTGCTTTTGCTGCATCCCATAGCATTTGGACCATTGTGTTTTGATTTTTATTTTTCTTCATGTATTTTTTGATTTTCTCTTTGATTTGTTAGTTGACCCATTCATCTTTTGATAGCACATTATTTCACTTCCATGGATTTATGGTCTTTCCAGATTTTTTCTTGTGGTTGATTTCTAGTTTCATAGTGTTATGGTAAAAAAACATGCACGGTAAGACTTCAATCTTTTTAATCTGTTGAGACTTGTTCTGTAGCCTCACATGTGATCTGTGCTGGAGAATGATCCATGTGTACTTGAAAAGAATGTGTATTCCACTGTTTTAGGATAGAGTGTTCTGAATATATCTATTAGATCTATCTGATCCAATGTGTCATTCAAAACCACTCTTTCCTTGTTGATTTCCTGCTTGGTTAATCTATCCATTGATGTATGTAGGGTGTTTTAAGTCCTCTACTATTGTTGTATTATTATTGATTACTTCCTTTATGTTTGTTATTAACTGCTTTATGTATTGGGGTACTCCTATGTTGGGTGCAAAAATATTTACAATTGTTATATCTCCTTGTTGGATTGTACCTTTCATTATTATATAGTCCATCTTCATCTCTTGTTACAGTCTTTGTTTAAAGTCTATTTTATCTGAAACAACTATTGCTACCCAGCTTTCTTTTCACTTCCTTTTGCATGGTAAATGCTTTTCCATTTCTTCACTTTCAATCTGCATGTGCCTTTGGGTCTGAAATGAGTCTTGTGTAGGCAGCATAAAAATAGGTCTTGCTTTTTTAATCCATTCTGTCATGCTGTGTTTTTTATTGGAATGTTTAGTTCATTTACATTCAAAGTACTTATTGCTAGGTATGTACTTATTCCCATTTTGTTACTTGTTTTATGTTTGTTTTGGAGTTCTTCTCTGTCCCTTTCTTTTATTTTCTTTTCTCACTGTTTGCTGGCTTTCTTTAGTGCTCTACTTGGATTCCTTTCTCTTTATTTTTTGCATAGCTACTACCAGTTTTTGATTTTTGTTGACCATTAGGTTAATATATAACATCTTATGCATGTAGTAGTCTATATTAGGTTGATGGTCACCTAAGTTTCAACTCATTCAAAAAACACTAAATTGTTACACTCTCCCTCCCATGTTTCAGGTGTATGGTGTCATACTTTACATCTTTTATTTTGTGAATCTCTTGACTGATTTTTATAGATATACCTTATTTTACTACTTTTATGCTTCTTACTTTTCTTATTCCTGATTATGGTCTTTCCTTTCTATTCACAGAGTTGCCTTTAACATTTCTTAGAAGGCTGATTTAGTAGTGATGAATTCCTTCAAAACTTTTTTTTCTGGGATACTATCTCTCCTTCTATTTTGAATGATAGCCCTGCTGGGTAGGGTAGTCTTGCTGGCAGGTTTTTTCTTTCAGCACTTCAAACATATCATTCTGCTCCCTCTGGCCTGCTAAGTTTTCACTGAAAAATATCTGCTAACCTTATGGGGTTCCTTTTGTATTTAACTATTTTTTTTTCCTCTTGCAGCTTTTAAAATTCTGTCTTTATTACTACTTCCTGCCATTTTAATTTCTGTGTGTCTTGGTGTGGACTCTACTTTGTTGATTTTGCTGGCAGCTCTCTGTGCATCCTGGATCTAGATTTCTATTTTCTTCCCCAGATTTGGGAAGATTTCAGCTATTATTTCTTCAAATACATTTTCTCTCCCATTTTTTTCTCTCTTTTCCTTCTGGGATATAATGTGAATATTATTATGTATGATATGATATGATATGAGTTCCCTTAATCTATTTTCATTTTTATTATTTGTTTTTCTCTCTCATGTTCAGCTTAATTGCTTTCCGTCACTCTGTCCTTCATGTCACTGATCCATTCTTCTGTTTCCTCTGGTCTACTATTTCCTCCCCCTCTTGCCTACTATTTATTCCCTCTAGTATATTTTTAATTTCAGTTATTGAGTTCTTCATCTCTGATTGGGTCTTTTTTATGTTTTTTTATCTCTTTATTGAGGGTCTCACCAAGGTCTTCCAGTCTTTTCTCAAGTCCAGTCAGGATCTTTCTGATAATAAGCAAATTCCTTATTTCCATTTCTTTTAGTTGACTTGCTGTGATTTTGTACTCTTCTTTCATTTGGGACATATTCCTCTGTCTCCTCATTCCTCTGTCTAATTCTCTGCATTTCTTCATGTTTTAGGAAAGTCAGCTATGTTTCCTGATCTTGAAAGTAGTGGCCTTATGAAGAAAAGATCCTGTAGTGCCCACTGTGCAGTGTCCCCTCTTCACCAGAACCTGTAATTCAGAGGTATCGCCTATGTGTGTCTTGTGCACCCTGCTGCTGTGGCTAAGCCGTTTTTTGCCTCCAGTCCAATCATCTGCAATGACTCTCCTTGCTGTTGGGGGCAGGGTTTGGTCCCTGTGTTGTTAGCCAGTCTGGGACCACTTTGGCTTGAGTTGAGTCAGAGGAGGCATTTTCCTGAGCTGCAATGCCCGTCAAACTGCAGGGCACATTACCTATGTTGTCCCCTACGAAGATTTTGTTGATGGGTAGGCCTGCAGTCAGACCAGATGTCTGCCTTAAGCCAACTGCTGGGACCTCAGCTGGACAGATATGTATGGTTTTCTTCCCCTCTCCCTGTGCAGGAGCCACTTTGGAGAGGTGCCAGCCCCTGTTGTGTGGCTGCTTGCACACTGCCAGTCTTGTGGCACCACTTTGGATGAGCTCTGGCCAAATGCATATTCGGGGAAGCAGGTCTACAGGAGAATGCAGGGGTTGGGGACATAGTGCCAGCAAGGTTTGGGCAGGTCTGTTATGGGAGAGGACCTGTAGCCACTTTAGGAAATTCCTGCAGAAGCATGCAGGGATGGGGCTTACTGTTAGCTGGCTAGGTGGAAAGTTTTGGCACTGCACTGGTTCCCTGCAGGTGTCTGTGTATCTAGGCTGGGAAAAGGGGAGGGAAATGGCACCCACCAGCTCTTTTGTTTTTTGTTTTTTTTTAAGTTTTTAAATTTTTTATAAACATATAATGTATTTTTATCCCCAGGGGTACAGGTCTGTGAATCACCAGGTTTACAAACTTCCCAGCACTAACTATAGCACATACCCTCCCCAATGTCCATTACCCCATCCCCCTCCACCCAGCAACCCTCAGTTTGTTTTGTGAGATTAAGAGTCACTTATGGTTTGTCTCCCTCCCGATCCCATCTTGTTTCTTTTCTTCTTTTCCTATCCCCCCAACCGCCTATGTTGCATCTCCACTTCCTCATATCAGGGAGATCATATGATCATTGTCTTTCTCCGATTGACTTATTTCACTAAGCATGATACCCTCTAGTTCCTTCCACGTCATTGCAAATGGCAAGATTTCATTTCTTTTGATGGCTGCATAGTATTCCATTGTGTATATATACCACCTCTTCTTTATCCATTCATCTGTTGATGGACATCTAGGTTCTTTCCATAGTTTGGCTATTGTAGACATTGCTGCTATTAACATTCGGGTGCACGTGCCCCTTTGGATCACTACGTTTATATCTTTAGGGTAAATACTCAGTAGTGCAATTGCTGGGTCATAGGATAGTTCTATTTTCAACTTCTTGAGGAATCTCCATGCTGTTTTCCAGAGCGGTTGCACCAGCTTGCATTCCCACCAACAGTGTAGGAGGGTTCCCCTTTCTCCGCATCCTCACCAGCATCTGTCATTTCCTGATTTGTTAATTTTAGCCATTCTGACTGGTGTGAGGTGATATCTCCTTGTGGTTTTGATTTGTATTTCCCTGATGCCGAGTGACGTGGAGCACTTTTTCACGTGTCCATTGGACATCTGGATGTCTTCTTTGCAGAAATGTCTGTTCATGTCCTCTGCCCATTTCTTGGTTGGATTATTTGTTCTTTGGGTGTTGAGTTTGCTAAGTTCTTTATAGATTTTGGACACTAGCCCTTTATCTGATATGTCGTTTGCAAATATCTTCTCCCATTCTGTCAGTTGTCTTTTGGTTTTGTTAAATGTTTCCTTTGCTGTGCAAAAGCTTTTGATCTTGATGAAATCCCAATAGTTCATTTTTGCCCTTGCTTCCCTTGCCTTTGGCGATGTTCCTAGGAAGATGTTGCTGCGGCTGAGGTCAAAGAGGTTGCTGCCTGCATTCTCCTCAAGGATTTTGATGGATTCCTTTCTCACATTGAGGTCCTTCATCCATTTTGAGACTAATTTCGTGTGTGGTATAAGGAAATGGTCCAATTTCATTTTTCTGCAAGTGGCTGTCCAATTTTCCCAACACCATTTATGGAAGAGGCTGTCTTTTTTCCATTGGACATTCTTTCCTGCTTTATCAAAGATTAGTTGACCATAGAGTTGAGGGTCTATTTCTAGGCTCTCTATTCTGTTCCATTGATCTATGTGTCTGTTTTTGTGCCAGTACCATACTGTCTTGGTGATGACAACTTTGTAATAGAGCTTGAAGTCCGGAATCGTGATGCCACCAACTTTGGCTTTCTTTTTCAATATTCCTTTGCTTATTCGAGGTCTTTTCTGGTTCCATATAAATTTTAGGATTATTTGTTCCATTTCTTTGAAAAAAAAAATGGGTGGGATTTTGATAGGGATTGCATTAAATGTGTAGATTGCTTTAGGTAGCATAGACATTTTCACAATATTTGTTCTTCCAATCCAGGAGCATGGAACATTTTTCCAATTCTTTGTGTCTTCCTCAATTTCTTTCATGAGTACTTTATAGTTTTCTGAGTATAGATTTTTAGCCTCTTTGGTTAGGTTTATTCCTAGGTATCTTATAGTTTTGGGTGTAACTGTAAATGGGATTGACTCCTTAATTTCTCTTTCTTCTGTCTTAATGTCAGTGTAGAGAAATGCAATTGATTTCTGTGCATTGATTTTATATCCTGACACTTTACTAAATTCCTGTACAAGTTCTAGCAGTTTTGGAATGGAGTCTTTTGGGTTTTCCACATAGAGTATCATATCATTTGCAAAGAGTGATAGTTTGACTTCTTCTTTGCCGATTTCGATGCCTTTAATTTCTTTTTGTTGTCTGATTGCTGAGGCTAGGACTTCTAGTACTGCGTTGAATAGCAATGGTGATAATGGTCATCCCTGCAGTGTTCCTGACCTTAGCAGAAAAGTTTTCAGTTTTTCTCCATTGAGAATGATATTTGCGGTGGGTTTTTCATAGATGGCTTTGATAATATTAAGGTATGTGCACTCTATCCCTACACTTTGAAGAGTTTTGATCAGGAAGGGATGCTGTACTTTGTCAAATGCTTTTTCAGCATCTATTGAGAGTATCATGTGGTTCTTGTTCTTTCTTTTATTAATGTGTTGTATCACATTGATTGATTTGCAGATGTTGAACCAACCTTGCAGCCCTGGAATAAATCCCACTTGGTTGTGGTGAATAATC